>CAUYON010087536.1:0-23957 GCA_963573935.1 Arctocebus calabarensis
CCATTATGTCTGTGGAATCAGTAGCTTCAAATGACAGGAAAATTAAGTAGCACATTGGATTCATTAAATATCAAGTGCAATAGTCACAGCTACAACATGTGTAGTCACTAAAGAATTATCTTGACTAGATAACAGTGGCAAATGTGCATGTGACATAGTATTCTGGTTTGATGGCACTGTCAAGACACTTCAGTTTTATTCACCTTATCCTGATAAAAAGAATTTATAATGAAATGGTGTACATATGATAGTTGAATCCAGAGATTATTACCACTCTATGGCACAATTGTGCAAAAATAATTCTGAATAGTATTCCATAGTGTACATATACCATAGCTTGTTAATCCATTCCTGGATTGGTGGGCATTTAGGTTGTTTCCACATTATTCTTAGTAAAGCATCTCAAGAATGGAGAAGCATGAATCCCATGTGCTCAAGTTTGATATGAGGACAATTAATGACAATTATTGATACGGTAGGGGTGAAGGAAGGGGAGAGCAGAGAGAGGAAGAATGAGGGAGGGGTGGGGAAAGGAAAAGCAGAGAGAGGGAAGGAGTGAGGGGGGTGGGGTCTTGGTGTGTGCTACAACTCTTGGGGGCAAAACACAATTGTAAGAGGGACTTTACCCAACAAATGCAACTAGTGTAACGTGGTTTCTTGTACCCTCAATGAATCCCCAACAATAAAAAAAAAGAGAAAAAAATCTATGCTGTTAATAACTATTATTCTAAAATGGCTCACTGAGGCCACATAGAACCAATGACTGTAGAATATAACTAGAAATACTTAACACTCATTATAACTTTTTCCCAAACTACTTTTTAAAACTAACTCCCATTTTTAATGACTCAGTTAGGATTTTCTGTCCTAATTTTCTTTTTATAATTTTATTAAATCATAATTGGGTACATTAGTGCAATCATGGGGCACAATGTGCTGACTTCATATACAATCTGAAATACTTTGGTCGAACTGTTAAACATAGCCTTCATGGCACTCTCCTAATTTTTTTTAATACACTTTACATTACTTCCTCTTACCAATGAGTTTTGATATTATTACTATTCTCACCCACATTTTTTCTCAGCTGGAGAAACTGAAACTTAGCAAGAAGAGATTATTTTTACAAGGCTCCATGGCCAGTAGATCGCAGGGTTAAAAATTGAAATCATGCTCCTACTTTCTGTGACTACATTCTGGACAAACGCACCATTCTGTCTTCATTCACTCCTCGGTTTAGAGACTATCCGGTATGTCCCTCAATACTCAGTCTCCATGCCACTGCCTATATTTCTTCCTTCAAAGAAAATGCATTTCTGCCTTATATACTCCATAGACCCAAACATTGCCTATTGGGAAGTCCTCCTTGATTGTTATCTTAGTTGGAGATAGGACCTTCATCCTCTGGGTTTAAAAATGTCCTGTACCTCTGTATGTGCAACCAGAATTTATATTACATATATTCATTCCCTGTTTCTATATGCTCATTGAGAAAAACAAGTCTGTCTCCATAGCCTCTGCAACACCTAGCATGTAATAATTTGGAGAAGTGATTAATTTATTTTTTACCCATCAAAGAGGAGAAAATTATTTTTATCACCCCTTAAAATAAATAGGGCTGTAAGCAGAAATAAAATATTTGAAAACAAGAAGAAATACAGCAACACACAGCCTTGATAATTTCTATCAATTGAATTCTTAATTGCTTAAAAAAAATTATTACCTAGTATAAAAGCAGTCATTAGGCAAGAAACCTAAGAAGGTGTTCAGGCACTTTACATAGAGCTTTTTAACATAAATGCTCTGTTTCTTTAGCAAGTATCTGCTAAATCTCCAGTATGTGCCAGTACCCATGAGGAATAAATACGGTTGTACAACACTGAGTGTAACAAAGACCTCATCTCTGATCTTACCAGCAAAAAAGACCACACAGATGCTGGAAACATTCGTTACAGTAAGTCCCACAAATGGAGTTTCACATAGGGAGCTTTGGCATGAAAGTAGAGGAAGGGACACTCCTGCTGAGTTCTGAAGCAGAACTTCAGGTAACTGGGAGACAAAGGAAAGAAAGAGTATTCTGTGCAGAGAATAAGTAAAGGGTCAGAGGGGTGACTAAGGCAAAAGATAAAAGATGTTGCTATTTCAATGTGTCCAATTAGACTCCTAAATGATGAAGTGAACAGGACTTAAAAAACAGGGCTGGCTACTTGAGTTTAGAAATGTAAATGTGGTGGAATGAAATGGTGAGTCATGGCAAACTAAGATATGAATATTTATTAGATTACATAACTTTCTGCTTAGTATTAATGTTCACTATAATGAAGCAATATTTTATGTTTATTATTTTATCACTTATTTTATCACAAAGATCCCAGATGATCTTTTCCGGGAATTAAAGTCCTTTTTATTGAACTCTTCAAAATGATAGCTTTTAGAGTCTTAAGATATTTTTAATATTCAATCAATGTTAATTAGCAGTAAATTGCTTTAATAAAATTCTTTTCTTTAATCATATTTATTTTTTGATGGGACAACCCCAAATTATT
Source organism: Arctocebus calabarensis (assembly GCA_963573935.1). Lineage (NCBI taxonomy): Eukaryota > Metazoa > Chordata > Mammalia > Primates > Lorisidae > Arctocebus > Arctocebus calabarensis. The sequence continues at coordinate 2,547 of CAUYON010087536.1, forward strand.
ATTATTTTAGGATTACTTTTTCTTTAAGTTAAATCATTTCAGTGATAAATATTTTATTAGTTTACACTTTCGTGACGTAACAGAAACAAAATTTGATTTATTTCTACAATTGGGAAATAAAACACATGTTTGGAGGAAAAATATAGTCAGTAGGATTACAAATCTATTAATTTAAAAACATTTTCTAACTGCTGTCCTATTTAAGCAAGTTTTTGGTGTCAGGAAGAAGCTTCGACACTTCTCAGCCTGTGCTTCCCACTGGAAAGAGGGTTGCTGGAAGCTTATCTGAGATATGAAATTTGTTCTAGTAAAAACTAAGAAGAAATTGTGGCTATTGTTTATATGCTATAAACAGTATGAAAATCTTAATTTAGAGACTGCACATTTTGTTACTAAATCTTTGGATGTTTGTGTGCGTTTCAGTTACAGCACATCTCATTTCTGGCAGACCTGATTCCATGAGCTCAGCAGCCACGTGTGGAGAATGATTACTGTATTGGACATAGTCAGTTGGGGCCAGACTGGTCCTGAGAACAATTTTCCCAAATTGTCTCCTACTAACTAATAATCTGAACTGTTGGTCAGAGTACCAACCCACTTCTTCCCAGTTCACAGCTATCCTTTCATCGCTTAGTTATCTCTCAGATTTACTCTAATTTTCATTCCTAGTTCCCCGACTTTATTCTTCATTCTGCAATCTCAAAGCCTCATTCAGTATCCTTGTATTTTAAATACTGTCGTGTGTATATGTGTGTGTACACATGTATATATAGCAAGGGCTATACGTAGATATAGGCTATATTGCAATATGACATGTATGTGTTTGATATACATGACATGTAAGGTCAGACAATTAAGTCCATGAACTCAATTTAGAAAAGTGCTCCATACCTCATGGCTGAATAACACTACAGTCATCTTTACAGTACTACCCTAAGCAATTTTGGAACTCTTTTCCTGGAATGACCTTTAGAGGTATTGTCATACGGAATCTGAGAAGTTTGCAAACTCATCCTAGAAAAAGTGCTTTGAAGGGTGGACTGGTGAGGGTGCATAGCTTGTCAATGGGAATACTTGAAGGTGACCATGGAGACATTCAGCAATGAAATAAGTAGCGCTTTTTCTAGGGTGAGTTCAGGAACTAAATTGTCTGACCTTGTACATTTGTAGTATATAATATACAATGCATATATGTGTGTTTGTGCCTGGCTGTGTCCTTCATTAATTGAACAAATATCCACATGTAATCTTTATGTATTTAGATCTGAGTTGTAAAAAAATGATCAAATATACATGGTTACTGCCCTCCAGGAACTTAAAATCTACTTGTGGTCTCTCATACTTGTGATGCAGGTATAGTTACCTATGTTTTTCAGTAGCTTGGAAACTAGACACAACAATCTTTCCCTGAATCCTACATGTGGTGTTAATCATGTTCATCTGCTCAGTTCAATAACATATACACTCCGATGGTTGCCCAGGCTCAAAGTTGGCAATTCATCCTTAATTTTTTTCTCAGTTTCTCTCCACATTATCAAATGCTTTATCTTTCATAATTTCAGATTTTAAAGCTCACTCAGGTTTGCTTCTTACCATTCATTGTATTACACTGCCTTCATCTTAGATTTTCTCATTTTTTCCTAAATAGTAGTATATGAGATTTCTGTCTTTTCTCCCCAAATGGAAACATTTTAATGTAAATTGTAAAATTATGCATTTTTATTATAAAAATCATAGCTGAAATGTAAATGTAGAGCAGAAAAATCTCTCTGCCTCTTCTTGAAAGTCAATTTGCTGGAAAATTTTGCTAACATTGTAAATATCCATTATTGATTATTGTTTTGAGTGTTTTTAATAAATGACCAAAACTGTGACATTAAATTTTAATAAAAAAGGGAACATGGTTTAGTAACTTTTGTATAATCTCTGGAACAGTACAGTTTGGTAATTATTTCATTGATATTTCTAAAAGTATGACATTTTAAAACATGAATAAATCATATTTGTGGAGACACATAATGTAAAATTTTCCTATAGAAGCTGAGCCAGTAGATTTTTATAAGCTCTACTTTAAAAATAATGCATTCTAAACTTAATTAGATTAAGCACTGATATATGTATATATATATATTCATATTATACTTATTAGCATTATTGATGTAGGATTGAAGTGTTTAATGTTGAAATCTTAATTTAATATCTGTGGTAATACATCATTGATAGCAAATCAGTGGTAGGAAACTGCAGCTATTAAGACAAATAGTCAATATCTCAGAATATAAAAATAAATATTGATTGTATTAGTCCACTTTCCTTTTAGCAAATAACATGGAAAGGATAGGATACTGCTAAATTCAATCTCTGAAAGTTTATAAAATAAGATAAGTCACTTCATAAGCTATAAGTCATAATGAGTATCATTCATAATTGAGTAGTACAACCACATTTTATGTGACTGGCAAAGAAACATAGTCACAAATATAATAAAAAATAATAAAATTCCACAAATTCATTTCTTGAACTAAAAGATAGTTTAGCATTTTTTTATTACAAATGTGGTTATCTATGCATGCCACCAAAACATACTGATGGAAAATAGAGTAAAATAAGTAAATGTTATTTGCTGAATGATTATTTCTGATCCCTCAGACTAGCTTCTCCATCATCGGAAGAAATTAGTTTAGTCTGATATGACTTATACTTAATGGTGATCACTGATTTCATTTCCAAGTGCACATAAATCATCCCTTTAATAATATTTGTTGTTAGACTGTTTCCCAAAACTTATATCAAAAGCTATAAACGCAAATGTCTAGAGACCAAGAAAATGACAGAAACAAAAGGGCAGGAGAATGTGTACCTTTTTAAAGGTAAAGGCTTCAATTTAAGTCTGGCCAACTGTGGAGGTGAAATATGATTTTAAATGTTTCCAACTAATTCTCTACTTCTGTTTGTTCATTTCTTTGTTTTGTTTTAAATCTTGGGAAAGTCTAATTGCTTCAGTAATTCAGATTTACTTGTCATTGCACACTCTCTGCTGTATAGTTTAAATCAAAATTCCATCTTCCCTTTAAACTCAGACCATCTCCTGATAGCCATCCTTTACGCCCTGGCCTTTGCACACATATGTTGTTAACAAACAAGACAGTACAGAGATGATAAAATTTACATGGTACATTGGCACAATCTACATTAAGAATTTCTTTTAAAGACCTAGCCCTTGAGCAGTAGTTACTTGATTAGACAAGGAAAAATTATTTGCATTTAAGACAGAGAATTTAAAAATAGTTTTTCAGAAAATAATCCTTATATGTAGGCTCCATTTTCACAAGCTCAAAACCATCAGTTAATAAATTTGTTCAAAGAATGTATTCCTTTTCAACAAATACACAATTATTTCATATTTAATTTACATGGTTCATTACATTAGTTTTTCCTCAGTGGAAAGAGGAATCAAATAAATTATGTGATTGAAATCACTGAGCAGTTGATTCAATTGTTTAGTAGAGACACAATTCTAGTTCATTAAATAATGCCAATATTGTACCAAAAATAGACAACTTTTATTAATTCCATTGCTGTGGGCATTCTTCCTCTGAGGAATTTTACATTTTTGCCAACTCTGATTATTTAGAAATCTCCTGCTTCTTCACAGTATGAATTGGAAAAACTCCCATTAGCCTCTTGTCACACTTTCAACATCATGTGCTAACCCTCCCAAATGCAAGAGCACTTATCTTGTCAGAAGCTTATGGACTCTGTGAAACAGAAAGAATGATGCTTGTATAGGACAATTTTGGTTTTTTACCACAATATGTAATTTAGATAGTCAAGGTGGAAATGTGAGGTATCTTTATCTTTGCATTTTGCCTGTGATCACCTTGATTTCAACTTTTTGGCACAGCCATCCTTTTCCCCACACAGGGTCAGATATTTGAGTTTCAACTGTGGTGACTGCAGACCTTGGCCTGAAATAAACATATTCTGACTCTGCTAAGGCAGCCTTTCAAATGCAATCTCAGTTCCCTTGACTCCCTGACTTCTTTCACCCCTAACCACCCTTAATAGCACAGGCTTATAACTTTTTTAGGCTTAGGTGTTTTATGCGTAATGTCAATCCTTTTCCCCAAGGCTATCTTACAAAAGTTTCTACTCCTGCCATACTGTTTTTGTTTTGTTTTGTTTTGTTTTGGATCACCTCAATTTTCTTGCCAATTATCTGCTTCCATGTTTTACAACTAATTTAATAACTGCGAATTTTATAACGCCCTTTGTCTAGACAGAAGACTATGTACTCTAAGGTAGTTTTCTGTGGAGAGCGTAAAATTTTGTTGAGCTATTCATATTTTTCCCTGATTTCTTTACACCTAAAGCCAGTATTTGTGAGCATTAAAGCTAAGAGTAAAAAACCTAGAAAATCTGGTCCTAAGGAATAGAAATGAATATGGCATGGTAGTGCCAAGATTTAAAAAAAAAATCACTACCCAACCACCTGTGATAGCCAAAATCATCAGTCAAAGAATATTCATCCAGAAAATTTTAGGTGAGCTTTTGATTTAATTATAAAAAGGCTAAGTGTTTCTAAAACAAATGAATAAGTAGTATTTATCATTTTCTGCTAATGAATTTTTTCACTTGCACTAAATGGTATTAATGAAACCAAAATCAAATGCACAATTTAATCTTCCCTCTTGATGGTTTATTAAATATTGTGATTAAAGAGAATTGGGAAACCAAAATTCAACATATTTAAGACTATAAACTCACTAATCGATCTATTTTTGAAGGTATTTCCGTTTTGACTGCATATTTGTATTATGCAAAAAAATCCACATTCTATATCAACATTTTTAATATAAAGGCACTATAGAAAGATGTTATTTATAATATCTTGAGTTGGATAGATTTAAAGTTGCATGCAAGAATATTAATTTGAAGAGTGCAAATATAACCCACTGCCAGACCATTAATATTCACATTTGAGTATAATATAGCCTAAATACATGTAACATCAGAAAAACATATAGCCTTCAGTCTCTCTATATTAGCTGATTTCCAAAACATACATTACAATTTCATTACTGCAATGCTTCTAATTTAAATATGCGGTGTTGGGTTGGTCATGACAGAAGAGAAATACCAATTCAGCTTTTACAGTAAACACTTTGAATATTCTAAATTTCTTTTTATTGGCAAATAATGTAAAAAACATTGATACATTGGTAATTCTTTCAAAATTTTTATAACTTTTTCATATTCCCGGCAGAATCCCAAAGTGGTGAATTTATACTTTTGCATACAGGATGAATATTCTTTGACTGATGATTTTGGCTACCACAGGTGGTTGGGTAGTGAAGTTGTTTCGAAACTTAGCATTACAATGTCATGTCAATTATTTTCTATTTTTTTTTAATGGATCAGCTAATAGTAAGATGCATAATAATCACAAAGTTAGAAAAATAAGACACAAAGTTAAAATAGAATGTGACTTTTCTAAGAAACAAACAGTGAAATTGATATGAATTAGTTACACACTGACCTCTCCATTTTGTGATGACTTATAGTAAGTAGTTCACATATCCTGTACTTGGATGTCAAAAATGTTCAATTTAGCCTTTAGCACTTATACCTGCAATTACTCTCTTTAGTGTAATATTGCTTTTCTCTGTGCATGATAATACCCCCATCAAACATTACAACTTCTCTAAGGAGAGAAAGCATTTTACTTTATACATGAGTCTAGTCAAATAGTAGGTATTTAATAAAGATTTGTTGAATTTGTTGAAAAATAGAATAATTTATTCGTTTATTTACAAAATAAGTATTGCAATTTCTATGTATAAGGCAGTATAATATTAATACTTTTCTCCTTAAGAATACAGAACATATTTTTAAAATTAAACTTAAAATATCCCGCTGAAATTTAAAAAGAACTTCTAAATGAGGGAGATTTTAAATAAAAATTATTAATAATATAAATTCTTTAAACATTAATTTCTCATCTAATAGACATATTTGTGTAGGTATACTATTTTTAACATAGGCATGGTCTGTTTTCAAGATATTTGTGACCTTCTAGAGATAGAGTTTGTGTAATGGTTACCAATTTTTTTTAATAATCAGTATTTACTTTCAAAAATAAAAGTGAATTTATCGAAAAGGAGATTCAAAAAAAGTATGAATTTAATGTACTAATGATTTTCATGATGATATTATTTGTATTCAAAAGCCCAGTAGTCTTCTTGGTTTCAAAGATCTACACTTTATTTATAGATAAGTTATTCTATTTTCCAGATATTTTCTCAATATCTGAATTATTTGAGCCATGTATCACATGTCATCCACTAGAATAATGCCTTGCATGTTTATAATATTAATCAATGAAGTTCTAGTATGTCAACAATTTGTTTCTTGCTAGCTCCAGTTTCTTCTCATAAATATAAGTTATACCAAACCATTACATCTCCAACTTTGGTTGCAAATTAGCTATTAAAGTAGTAAGTTTCACAAAATAAAATTATTCAAGCTGTATGTGTGTGTGTATGTGGGTGTGTGTTCATGGATGCCCCCTCCTTAATTTTTCAAGTTTTCTGCCACTTTCTATTAACCCCATGTGTGAGGCAGAGCCAGTCTCTCTGACAGGCCTGTCATAGGTACACTTGAAATTTGAGTCTAGAGCATATGATCACTTCTTAGGAAGGTCAATGTTAGAGGCCAGATGAGGCTGTTTACAAATTCTATTGCTCAAAATTGCTTGTCAGGGATTAGAAATTAAAGTATGGTGGTATAAGAAAGACAGCCTGTAAGAATAGATGAAAATAGAGTCAAGAAACAATAAATAGATGCAAACTGATCAGTTAGCTCCCCAAAGAATTCTGTGAGGCTCTTAGGTGTGAATAAAATACTCTAGTCTTCAGTTAGAAAACTGCTTACCTAGAAGACAGAAAATACATCATAATATTTCTGCTTATTTTCCCTGTCTTAGGATGGCTCATTTACAATGGAGTACGGGACCTGGTAGGGCCCAATGCAAAGCTCAGTATGACCCATCACATCTTTTTCTTGGGAATTTGAATAGGGAAATGTGGAGGAAAGGCAGTAAGCAACAAACCCTGAAATTTAACACAGATTATATGAGTACCTTAAATATAGACAACATCAAATACTTAGGTTCACAGTTTCATGTAACCCCTATTTTTAACATTATGGTTAAAGTCTATGTGGTCTTACATTCTGTATTCAAAGTTTCTTTGGGATCACTCCTGGTCACATGTATTCATAGATAGTGACATGGTGACATTGATTGCCACAATATAAGCCTGAAGTTTCTATTTTTTTATCATTCTTTGGATGACAGTATGTATTTAAGGAATGTATTAATTTCACATATTACATAGCTTAATTTTTTTCCCCTTAAATTCAAAAAACTTCTCTTGAAAACTACTTGAGAAAAATAGATGTTCTGTGACAGGTGTCAAGACTTCATAGCATAGAGATCAGTTGCTTTAACTAACTTCCTAGATTTGAGATTTATTCTTGAGACTTGAAATTTCTACCTGTAATATTATTGCTTGACTTATAATAGGATACCTTATGCACACACAATAGCTTTTACTTGTTTTGATATTATATTAGAAAATGATGTTTTTCGAGACATATTAAGAAATAATTAGGGATCCAAATGTAAGCTTAAATATAAACACTGAGTCTTTGCCAAAGCAAATAATATAACTTAGATAAAAAGAAATGAACAGACTTCCACTCTGTACAGCAGAGATCACATATGTTCAGGTGGCCAAATAGTTGTGTTCTTTTATATTCTTGTTTAGAAGATGAAGTATGATCTGAAAACATGGGTGGGTAAAATTAAATTCAGGATTTTAAAAGTATATGTGGTGTTGATTCATTTTTATATTTTACACATGAGAAAATATGATATAATGGAAATATTTCTCAAATGTTACATAATCAAGTCATAGAACTAAAATTTGAGCATAGGTTTTCCACTTTTAAAAATCTAAATGATCTAGTCTTATATGGTAGCCACTACTTAGGTGTGACTATTTTAGTGTAATTAAAATTAAATAAAATCAAAGATCATTATCTTTAGTCCCATTAACCACACTTCAAGTGTTCAACAGCCACATAACCAGTTGCTGTCATTCTGAAAAGGGGATATTATAGAGCATTTAGTAACTTTATGCTCATTGTTTATCTAGACAACCCCTATGCTGTTTAGGGAAACATAATCTCATGGAGATTAGTTCATTAGTGAAAATTGTTCAGCTAGACTGTCAGAGAACCAGGCATAAATTCCAAGTCTTCTAAAGCCTACACAAAGTTGTTTCTACTGTACACTAATCCAAACAATTTGCAAAAGCAGTTAATGTACACACATACACATGCATGCACCTAAAAGCAATAAATCCTCAATCCCTAGTTTGCCAGCAGTATGAAGTTCACATCCTCTCTGTAAACTACAGAGAGTAGAAAAAAGAAGAGGTTCTAGTCTATTTTTATAACCTTGAAACAGGAACACCAAAAGAGACAGTGAATGTGCAAATTTCCTGCTAGAACGCCCCAGTGGAATGAGACACTGTTGATCATTAGTCATAAAGAGTAGAGGAAACCAATGATGATGTATAATTGACATTCTTAATGCTTGACATCTGTGCGGACTCTGGTTTTTTCCAAGAAAAATATTTTGTGATAAATTGACATAAGAAGAATTGCACCAGTCAATACGTTCTGTGAAGACTTTTTTTAAAATTGAATCATAGCTGAGTACATTAGTGCAATAAAGGGATACAATGTGCTGGTTTCATATGCAATCTGAAACATTTTCATCGAACTGTTCAATATAGCCTTTATGGCAATTTCTTAGTTATTGTATGAAGACATTTATATTCTGTATTTAGTAAGTTTCCCCTGTACCCTTCTAAGATGCACCATAGGTGTAGCCCCACCAACTACCCTCCCTCTACCCAACCTCGCCCTCCCATCCCGTCCCTTGCCCCTTTCCCCATATTCTTATGCTATAATTAGGTTATAGCCTTCATATGAAAGCTATAAATTACACTGGATACTTTTTCTTCCATTCTTGAGATATTTTGCTAAGAAGAATATGTTCCAGCTCCATCCACGTAAAACATGAAAGAGGTAAAGTCTCCATCTTTCTTTAAGGCTGCAAAGTATTCCATGGTATACATGTACCACAACTTATTAATCCATTCTGCAAAGACTTTAAACTCTTGTATACACTTCATCCATACTGACTTTATCAGTTTCTTTCTTTTTCTTTCTTCCTCCTCACCTCTATACATCACTCTCTCTGTCTCTCTTTTTCTCTTTCTCTCCCACTTTCTCCATCTTCTTAAAAACAGATTCCATAAGCCATTCCTATTTTAACCTAAGTGCATTAATATATGACTTTATATAATCACAGAACAACTATCCAAATCAACAAAAATTAACTTTGAAAGTAATAAACTTTACTATATTCTAGTAATTATTTTTATATAATAGACTCTCTAAACTTCCCAAATGAACAGAAGAAAGACATCTTGTTAAAGTCTTAACCTAAAACTACTTTTCCCATATATACTCTGTTTACATAATGTATTTACTAAAATTTTCTAGGAAGACCTTGTCATCCTCTTTGCTTTATTTCAGGAGTAATCCCTGGGCTAAGCAAATGTTTATTCATTAGCATATTCAATAATCTTCCCCAAGGTCAATCACTACATATTTCAGTCATCTAATTTCATTAAAACAAGACCTTGGACATTTAGAAATTAAATTAACTGATTCTATCCTTTAATTAAAATAATTGTAAAATTCCAAATCTCTTTTATTTCTTTGTTCTTTGTTTTTTGTGTCTGTGATTTAAAATCTTATTAGATTGGTATTAAGGAAATAGAAAACTAAAGATTAAAATAGGATATGGAAGATCAAAGATACCCTCTCACTTGAGAATTATCACATAGTGTGTCTCTATTTTTTTTATTATGTTTTAAACATTTTTTAAACTAGACGTTTGTTTTCTTTCTTTTATATGCATATTAAGCAACCATTTAGAGTGATTTAGACTCTAATAGTCCGGTTTCATAATATGGTATAGTAGTCAACCACCACTATCCCAAGGACAGAGCCTCCCATTTCTGAAGCTGCACGTACACTTGATACCAACAGTGGAAATACTCTTCTGTCAAGCACATGTTCAAGGTTTACTCAAGCCTATGTGCTTAACTATGTCAAGATTGAGTGGTGCATCCGTAGTTAAAAATTGCTGTTAATTATACTCAGACAAATTCATTGTAGGAAAACAGAATTAAATATGTATTCTAGAATGATGATCCTAACATTTGAAGCATTAAGTATGCAGTCCTTTCTCTTCAAAAAGAAATGCATAGGCACTCCCAGATGTGCGAACTGCCTTTTGGCATTATTGGACTCATCTGCATATGAAAGTTGTGTGACCCTTGGCAAAGTCTGAGCATGCACTACAGTATTGGATATACTGGGATCTATGAAATCTGCTTTGTACCCAGGGGAAAATCAATTAGCTAGTTCAAATTTGTCAAAAGAAGCCTTTCCTTAGCAGAGCACAGCTACACATCCTCACACTTCTTTGTTTCTGAACTCCTTCTCAAATGTTTTTGTGTTAATTGTAGCAAAACACACACACCCACACACAAAGGTAGGTATATACATATTACTTTTCTTCCCTAAACTTTATGAAAAACAGCTTCCTTGGACTCCAAATCCTGTTTTTCTTCCCTGCAGCGGAATTGTGGCTTGCAATCTATGCAGTCCCCATGGGGACTTTTTGGTAGAAACAGGCTAGAGGAAATAAAACAGGCTGCTAGGTGATCAGTTTGGAGATTTGGGGGAAAGTCTCATTCCCAACTCCAAACACTGTCACACTGAAAGAGAAAACCTGTGGCAAAGCAATTCATAATGGAAATAAAGGGATGATGGTCTGAGTCATCTTGCTGCTTCTGCAGAAAAATTCTTTTCTTTCCTTTCCATTTAGTTCAATTCCCATTTGCACAGCTGTTTTCAACACTTTCAGACCATTCTTCTTTACATCAATTGCTTTGGTAAAGTAGATAATTTTTTTTTTTTTGAACCGGGGTCATGTTTGAACCCATCACCTTTGGTATAGGGATCCGGCACCCTACTCCTTGAGTCACAGGCGCCACTTGTAAAGTAGTTAATATTTGTTGATGAGAAATAATCTCAATGCCAGGTGGCTGGTTCTTTGTGTATATAGAGGCTTTCTATTGGTGGCAATGCCTCTAGTCAAACTTTCTCTAAATTTCCCAAAGTCTATTTTGATCTCCAATAAAGAACAGCTTGTATTGTGGTATTTCACAGTCTTTCAGACCCTTGAATGTAAAGCCTAAAGGGACTTCAGAATTCATCTAATCTAATTCCTCCAATAACATATAAAGCATTTTCAGGGCATAATAACGTTATTTCTATTTTTTTTTATTGAATCATAACTGTGTAGAATAATTCAATCATGGGGTACAGTGTGCATGTCTCACATACTATCTGAGATATTTTCATCAACCTGATTGACATAATATTCATGAGGTTTTCTCATTTACTATGTGAAAACATTTTTGATCCGTATTTAGAAGTTTTCTCTTGACCCTTCAAATATGGACCACAAGTAACATTATCTTCTTCCTGGGCCAGGACAACTCCCTAGTCCTGGATCATAAATCAGTACTTAGTTAGCACCTAATGTGTACTGACTCTGTCCTAAGAATTTGCAGCACAATCAAAGACCTAGAGGAATAGGTTAGTGTGAGACTGGGTACCAGTCTATGGAATGAAAAGTGCTTGAATAAAGGGTGAACCTACAAATACAACAGAAGAGGAGTTTCATTATGACAGTAAGACATTAGCTGAGCAGCTAAGTGTAGTATTGAACTAGGATAAACTTAGCCAGATTAGAGAAGAAGGTATGTGTGGGGAATTGCAGCTTATCTTTGGCTCCAAGGTGTCACTTCAGCAGACGGAGACTTTCACTTATTCGGAGTGAAACACCCACAGTAAATGTGGGTCACCCCTGCTTTGCTAACACCTGCTGGTCTCCATGACGCTTTCACATCACCAACAGCAGAGCTAGGCAAAGATACCAGCAGCCCGGAATGATGTAGTATTTCCACCGTGTAAGTAAAATAAGAGTTCAATAACCCCAAAAGCATAGGTAATAGTAAAATGGAGTGAAATTAGGAAGTAATGACTTCTACGTATTTACCATCTTGGTTTTTCATGTAATTTCATGATAAGGTTATATTATAGAATTTTTAGTAATGGCTGTGCTTAACAACTGACTTGCAAAATTTGGGGAAATTTAACATTCTGCTCTAGTGATTCAACAGGCTTGCTCTGGAACACCACCGAGGCAGCTGCAAATAATCCCAGAAGAAGATACTCGTGGCTTGGACCATGAGGCGAGCTGGGAGGTGGTCACAAGGACTCAGATTTGGGATACACGGAGGTTGCCAAAAACAAACTGTATTAGAACTGTACCACTCAATATATATTGGTAATAAAATGTGACGAGTCACACTGAGCGCCACTTGTAATTGCAGAAGTCAAAAGTGACTGGAGTATTACAAATTTAATATAGTTTTTCCTTTCTTAAAATGCATACACATTTTGAGGGGGTACCCTCTGTATTATGAAGCCTGAGCGGGGAAGATTTGCTGGTAGCCTGTTGCGGGAGAGAAGGGCCAACTCCAAGGTGACTCACTGGGTTGTATTTGTCTTAGTCCCCGTGTCCTCTCCCCGAGAAGCCTAGGATGATAAACAATCTTTCCTCTGCCTTCATCTATGGCAAATCCACCTTCTTCCTAAAATTAGCCCCAGCTCTACACTGTGGGGGAATTCTGGGCTCAGAGGCGGTCAGTTTTTTTTTCTTTATATAAGAAAAGTATTGACAAAATTCTTGCTTTCCCACCAAGCCACGTTGCTAACAGTATTATCTGCGTCAAATAGTATCCCTATCTCATTTAAATATATGTAAGGGGGAGAGAATGGGGGAGGGTAGAAAAAAGGGAGAGGAGAAAAAAGGGAAGAAAAAAGGGTAAGAGAAGAAGGAAGGAGGAAGAGGAGAAAGGAGGTGGTAGAGGAAGAAGAAAGGAAAGGAAAAAAAAGGGTGGGAGAAGGCAGGCATTTCTCTGTGGCCGGGAAAACAGGTACACGTGTTCCAAGCCATAGCCGGCCCTTTCACGCTGCACTCCACACTCTCATACATGACTTAAACCCTTTATAGGGAAGGTGAAGTTGTAGGATAAAAATCTAAGGAGAAAAGGGAGAGAGAGTCAGAACTAAAAAAAATATATATATATATATGTATTCACTAACTTCCAGCGTAAGAAGAAGGAGAAAGAAAGTCATCTAAAGAGGAGGAAGTCCCTGCAGGGACAAATGGACCCATGACCGTCATGGCCTGGGCAGCATGGTGCAGAGCAGGGAGCCAGAAGCCAAGGACGCAAGTTCTCTTAGGCTGGATGAACCTGCACAAGTCCTTTCACCCTCTTTGCCTCCTCTGGAAAGAGGAAATAAACAAAGTTCACCTCCGTGCCTCGCACCCTCATACCGTGTCAAGGACAGAGCAGGGATTGATTATGCACCTCGCACACGTGCACCGTGACTGGCGAATGTCTTGGGGGGTGTCTGTGAGTGCCCACAAAGAAACACAGACATATTTCTTTTTATAAAGAAATTGGAAAAGCTCAATAATCGTTTTCCACATCACAGGAATGGGAGGGTTCCCGGGACGGGATGGAACCACCTAAACACGTCAACGGCCTGCCGATAGGTCTTTAATCAATGTGATCCTTCGTCATCATGACTCAGCAGACTTAATTTTGTTCTCGACAGACCTGATTACAAATAATTAGAGAGGACCGACTGCGGTCGAATGGGAAAAGGGGAAGCTAAAAATGACAATTTGAGGCTGGAAAACATTGATTGGTTTCCTCTGTCTTTCTAAAGCCTCCCTGCCCAGGGCTCACATTTTAGAGAGATGGATGGCAGGGTGGAGACGGTGTGGCCAGGTCCTGGCCCACTGGGCAGAGCACTTACATGGTGTGGGAACATTAACCCCTTTGCTGGAGTCCACGGAATGTCCTTTGGACTCTGAGCAGTCACGCAGCCCTCAGACGAGACATCTGCTATTGACGACTTCAAAGGGCTCCTTAACTGATCAATAATAGCATTCCTCCTCTGCCTTTGGCTAAAAGCTAAAGAGACGGACAGGCTGGTGCATATGTGATCACTCGAATTTAATTATATATCACATTGATTTTTAATTAGACCTCCAGTAAGGGCCTCATCTATTAAAAAAATATATATTCCAAGTGGTAAATGGGTTTTATCCAGGCCATCAAATCTCTTAGAATGCACTTTTCATTCTGACCTTTTATCCTCAGGATGTGGAGGAAACTTGCTTCATGACCCCTGCCCTGAGGCGAGGGACCTGGAAACCAGCTAGTGTGTCTATAGAATCTGTATTCCAAGTCCCGTCCTTGGGCCTGTAAGCCAGCCGCTAGAACAACAGACAGGGGCGTCTGTGATACTCATTATTAAGCCCAATTAACACTGGACAAGGCCACATTGTCTCTGCTCCCTTCTCATCTTCCTGAGGAACAGGTCCAAAGACACAGTCCGACTCTGCAATCATATCTGGCACCACGGCCTCAGGTGACCCCTGTTTCCAGCACACGTCCCAGTACCCCATGACTGAGCATCCCCAGGCTGCCAGAGCAGAGTTTTGCAAGCTGGAAGTAGATACAAGTTCATCCTTGGAAAAGGGCTTATTGGTCTCCTGCGTGCATAGAGGGCCTTAGAGAATTTCGCCTCACCTTCTAGAATCCCAAGGTTTTCCTTCCAAGTTGCTCTGGGACCTGACAAAGTCACACAAGCTGGCTAGATGCTCACTGTGCAAAGAAGGGAAGCCTCAGATTCAATCAGTGCTGCTGACCCAGGCACATCCGGCCAGGCCACGTGTCTGAGGCTCCCTCCGGTGATGTGACCTACAGTGACAATGATATTCGCATTGCCCACATCCCGGCACCATGCTGCATACCTGTCTTATTTACCCAAAGATCCGAACACATGTGCCTTCACTTCACAGACTAGAAAGCCAGGACTCGGTCTAAGCAGCTCGCCCCAGCTCGCCCAGGCGGCAGAACCAGGAGCTGACCTGTGGGGCCACAGCCTCATCCCCTCCCACCTCCCACATCATCGGGACGTGCTCTGCCAGGAACAGCCGCCACCTCTCAAGAACAGCCGAGGAACACTGCCAGCCATGGTGAGAACAGAGCAACCATTTCCTCACTTTGTGTCTGCTAACCGTCCCATGAGCCAAGTTAGTCACACTGCCCCACTTTTCTCATTGTGACTAACCCTATGTTACCTTGGACAAAATTGCCCTGCCCCCCAGCGTTTCCTTGAGTCAGAATGTCCGTGTTCCCTTCTCCACGTGCTAATTCAATCCAATTCAGATTTACTGAGCTTCTACTATGTGCTGCCCACCCACTACATGAATGATACATACATGATCTCTGTGTACAGACACGATAAGCCTTTGTCCAGCCTGGTGAGGGAGAATAACCGGGTCAATAGATTTTTGAGAAACAACACGAAAAGCCTTGTGATCCAGAAAAGCAAAGGTTGATACTGAAAAATATGGGAGAATCCGCTAACTCAGATTTCAGTGGGAGACATGGTCATAGATGGTTTCCCCGAAAGCCATCGCCGACCCTTTGAAGTCCCGCACAAATGCCATCTCTTGCTGTTACCACCTCCCATTTTTCCACTTTTCCTTGACCTCTCCTGGGCCTTCCCCGGCCTGGCTTCTATGTCCTTTCTCAGGCAGACTAAGTTCCAGAAAACATCCTGCAATTCTAAATCTTTCCCAGTACACAGAGGATCGTTTCCTATCCAGGAGATTAAATGAAGACTTTAAGTACATTTAACACACATTCTCCAGATTTCCTCATTGTCCCCTTTTCTGCTTCCTTTCCACATGGGCCCCCTACCCCAGGCTTGGATGTCGTCTGAGAAGCAGCTCTTCTTCATTTTAGAACCTTCATTTAGAAGGTTCTTTGTTCGCTGTTGTGTTTGCTGGCTACTTACTACGCGCTAATGCATGGTAAGGAGAAATGAAGCGATGTTGATGAAAATTCGGCAGGCCCTGTGAAATTCTCCAGAGCACAGTGGGACTGAAGGACTTTCACACCCTTGAAACCGAGGTTAGTCTTCATGCAATTTTCTCCTAAAGTCAGTTTCTTCATTCCTAGCTGGAGGTGATTTAGTGCTCACTCCCGGGCTGTTGTAAAAATACTTTAAATCAATGAGCCCAAATTTGCAGAACACATTACTTCCATCTGGAACATGGGACCACGGTTTAGAGTTCTCTGCCAGCTTGTTAATAAGACAAAAAAACCTTAAGTGTTATAAAAATAAGGAATAAGAGGGCAGTGAATGTAGTTAATCCCATTGACTTCCTAATTTTTGCCCTTATTTCTGAAACACACATTTAGACACGAGAGGTAAGCTGTGGAGTGTTTTCCAAAGTCCTTGTTAAGTTGGGTGGGTACCTCGCCTCTTCTCTCTCCGTCTCTGTAATCTGCTGCTGGAAACCGCCACATTTGTGAATGCAGCTCTTGGGGAAACTTCTCAGCCACCTATTTAACAAACACAGATATGATACTGTAGGAGGGGCCGCACCGAGGGACCCGAATGGAGAGAGGCTCTGGGTAAAACAACGGCTGCCATTCTGTAAAGTGTGCTCCCTCTGAGGACACAGGGTAACCAAGGGGAAGCGGAAGTCGTATCCTTGGTTATTTAGCGGCATCAGCGACAGGAAGCTTAACGTCATCAGTTTACAGCAACATCGTGTTTTTGAAAAAAAAATTAAAAGTATGCATCAGGGAAGTTCAAATCTGGAGTTACAGTAAAGGAGAAATGATGCCATTTCAATGAAAATTACCATAAAAGTCCTATCAGGAGTTTTTTGATGTGTATAATGTTGTCAAGGCAACGTGAGATAACTCATTATTTTTTGGCTGGTTATTTGTTTTAGCTTCAGATTAATTTGAGGGTACAAGGAATTAGGCTACAATATTTGCATTTGTTAGGTAGAGTTCCTCTTATAGTAGTATCCCACGCCCAGGGATGTGCCATGTACCCCCGCATTGTGCCTGTTAAGAGGGAGCACATCAGTCCCCCCCTTTCCTCCCCTCTCCTCCTCTTCCTCCTTCCCCCTCCCTCCCAACTTGAACTGAATTGAGTTTTTCTCTTGTGCTGGCAAGTATTAGATCATCCACTGGCTTCATATTACTATTGAGTACATTGGATGCTTGCTTTTCCATTCTTGTGACACTTTACTAAGAAGAATGTGCTTCAACTCCATACAGGTTAATACAAAATGTAAAGTCTCCATGTTTCTTTATGGCTGTCTGATACTCCCTGATATACGTATACTACAGTTTATTAAACCATTTATGGGCTGATGGGCATTTGGGTTGTTTCCACATGTTGGCGGTTGTAAATTGAGCTGTGATAAACAATCTTTTGCAAATGTCCATATGATGAAATGAATCTTTTTCTTCTTTCAAAAGGTCTATTTTAAATTATCTGAGGATTCTCTATACTTCTTTCCAAAAAGGCTGTATTAGTTTGCATTTCCACCAACAGTGCAAAAGTGTTCCCCTCCCTCCACATCTGTGCCAGCACCTGCAGCTTTGAGACTTTGTGATGTGGGCCATTCTCACTGGGGTTAGGTGATATCTCAAGTTGGTTTTGATTTCATTAACTCCAGTGTTCTTTTATAACTCTTTTCCTATAAGAAATGTTAGGTTTCCATGTGTCTACTTTTTCATGTTAAGTGCCTTTCAGTTTAATCTGTTTTCAGATACTTCCTATTACACTTTTGTTGTTGTTTTTGCCCTGGGAGCGGTTTCAATATCTAGCTCTTTCTCTGTGTGTATCCCTTTTAGAAGTCATTTCTTCTCTGGATATTTCAGCTTTCCTGTACAAGTACAAAAGAATTGAAACTTCTTGCTCCCATGGTCAAAAATATTTACATGGATATCTGGAGTTAATGTACAGAAAACTTCTGAACAGTCTTTAAAAGTTGTTTCTTGAATATATCTCGTGGAATTCTTTTTCTCTCACGGTTCATAAATGTTTAGCTTACATTTACTTTACTAACTTTTATCTACAATTAAGACAGAAAGAGGCAAATAGCAAATCCCAAAAGATATGGAATACCTGAGTGTTTATACTCAATATTCCCAGGCAAGAATCTGGAAGGAAAGAAGTTAAGTATGTAGATTCTCATCATAGAAACTCAGGAGATTAAGTTTCAAGTAGATACCAAAATCCATGTCATCTTGGAGATTTCTCAGTAACTAATGATTTGGCAAAATTGTCAATATCAGCTAAATCTACTGTTTTCTAGTCCAGGTCTAATTCCACCCACCCCAACCCCAGCTAGTTTTTATTTTTATTTATTTATTTATTTTTTGCCATTTCAGATTTTTTTTTGTTTTTATGTATTTATTTTTTTTATTATCTTTATTATTAAATCATCGCTGTGTACAATAGTGCAATTAAGGGGTACAATGTGTTGGTTTCATATACAATCTGAACTATTTTCATCAAACTGATTAACATAGCCTTCCTGGCATTTTCTCAGTTATTATATGAAGACATTTGTATTCTGCATTTAGTAAAGTTCTCCTATACCCTTCTAAGATGCACCATAGGTGTGGCCCACCAATTACCTTCCCACCACCCCCAACTCACCCCTCCCCTCCTCTCCCTTGCCCCTTTCCCTATATTCTTGTGCTATAGTTGGGTCAGACCCTTCATAGGAAAGCTGTAAATATAACCACAGTATTATGTAATTAAATTTTCATTGCACCAGGAATACAGAAATACTATCATTACAATTTAAGAATAACATTGACGTTCTCATCAACTGCTCCCTCAACCCAGCTTTTCTTCCCTCTTCCCTGGAAATAGCCATTGACTTCCGTTTGCTTTGTGCCTTACTGGATGCTTTTCTATGAATTTGCAGTGTTGGATCCAGGAGCTGGAGACGTTGTTTGTGTGAATTTGTGTGTGTCTTACATGAGAAGTCAGCAAACTGGACATCTTTGTGCAAACTTTTTATTCAACAACAGGTGATGGAGATTTTGTACGTTGTTACACATAGGTTAATCTCATTTTTTTAAGTGCATTTCCCCATTAACGAATGTTTTAAGCTGTTTCCTATTTTATTTTAGTATCTTGTGCAAATCGATGACTCCATGGAAGTCAGGAATGACTCAGCAATGACTGACTCAGCAATTTTCCACTGGAGCAATGACTTTCTCCAGTGGAAATTTCTGAGAAGTGCAACTGGTGTATGCTTTTAAAATCTAAGTCCTCTCCTAGAAGCAATGTAAAAAGACACCCGTTTCTGACACACTTGCCAATACTTGATACTAACAATCCTTTTAACTTTTATTACTGTTTTCTCAAGTGGAGGATTGGAGAAATGAAATGTCATCCAGGAACACTGAGTTTGTATATTACAGATACGTAATTGGCACTTGTAAGATATGAAGATAGTTTGAGTAAAGCACAGCATTTCATTAACGAAAGCTGACTTTTCAAGTCAAATGACCTGCTATTTGCAGGATTTTAGCCTTTTGCTCATCCCAACAGTTACTTGCAAAATTGACTGTCTTTCTAAGTTGTTACCAAACAATACACACTTAGATCCCAAACATGGTGCCGTTAAGGAGCTTCACTTTCCATGCATGGCAGAGGAGCAGCTCCTTCTTTGTCTACAAAGGAATAGTGTTCTTTCTGTGAATGGCCTTAAATTAGTATCAGAAGAACATTTACCAGCATGAGTCTGTAATGCATGGAACTTTGGGTTCATGTATTGGATAGAAAATTGAACCTGAAGAAGTTTGAAATCCTTTCCAATGTTGAGTGCCTGTGATTCATTCGGTGGCCCTCAGAAACAAGGATGGCCCATTCATGTAACAAATATCACTTGATATCTTTCCATCTGCCCAGCAATGTTCAGGATGTTGAGAATGGAGCAGAGAAAGACAGATGTGGCTCTACTCTCATGATGCTTCCATCCCAAGGGAAGGCAGGGTAAGGAATGTGCTGGATGATTTCAGAGTGATGGGTGCTCAGCAGAGATATGCACTGTCTCGGTTGGGGTGGACTGCAGGAGTTGGATCACACGTTCAGGAGAGGACACTCCAAGCTCTTGTCCTCCAAGAGGACAAGAATTAAATTCCAGGTGAGGTCCCTGGGAAGGTTAGGAAGCAGAGGACTGTCAACCCTTGTGGGAAGGCAGAGGACGAGCCTGGATGACCTTTACCATCCTTTCCAGCCTTTGCAGTCTACAGCTTTCTAAAATCTTAGCAAACCTTAAATCCAAACCTTCTTCCCTGTGGACTCAGGAGTCCTTGATATGATAGACAGCAACAGCTCTCATTGGGGATTGAAGGTGGGTCCCTTGGCATCACCAGCTTTGCCCTGAGTGTTGACGACACTGGAAACTCACGTGCAAAATAAACAGCTTTCATTTTGTTTCACTAGGTTTGTCCGGTTTGGTAAAGATCTTTAATTTCAGTTTCTGCCTTTGACAGTAGAGTGTACTGGGACCTGAGGACTAGATTGTCTGGGTTTGAACCCTGGTTCTGACACTAGCTATGTGACTTTGGAAAATTCCTTGACCTTTCTGTGCCTCGGTTTCTCCATCTGTAAAGTCTTCATAGATTTGGAAAGAGTGAGTTACTTCGCATAAATAGGGCATTTGATGTCTGCCAATAGTAGGTGATCAATATATGTCTCCTTACCTTGGGCAGCCCTCCCTCTGTGGTGCCAGGGCTCCTTGCGGGGAGGTATAGTGGTATTTATGTCCCAAGTGCATTGTCCTTTGGTCTCGTGCTTGCAAAGCTGCCTCTGAGATGACCACTGAGATAGCCAGCATCTCCCTCTGGCTCCACACTCAGAACACTCCAATCCTCCTAGCCATCTACCCAAGCGGTCATCTTCCTGGGGTCTAAATCCTTTGTGCCAATGCCAGGTGACGATATAGTGCCTGGCTTGTGGATAAGCCCTTTGTGCCGCATGTTAGATAAGTGCACAACTTTGTATATCCCAATTATCCACTGAAAAGCTCAAACTTATGGCCCGCCCCCTACGGTTCTCAGCACCAGAGAACACCTTATTGGCTATTCCACCATCCCATCACTGCCCCAAACCCACCCAATATAAGGGCACGATTTTACTTTCACTTTCTCTTTTTCTCTTCTCTCCTCTGTGGTGCTACTCTGCAACATCCCTCACCAATAAAGACCTTTC
>CAUYON010087539.1:0-10759 GCA_963573935.1 Arctocebus calabarensis
AACCCTACTCCATGGAAACAAAGTTTCATTATAAAACACAGGGGTAACACAATAAGAAGTTACATTCCAATCACATTTTAACTTTAACTGTTTCTCTAAACTATATAATTGATCACCTAATAAAATCACTGTTTGTTCTAAGTCTGCTAATTCATTATATATCTCTGTATCAATTTGCTTCTGAGAAATCCAAAGTTTCTCAGCATCATTATGCCAACTAGAAACAAATTTTTCGGTTTTAATGGATTCAGTCAATGCTATTCCAGTTGCAGCTGCAGAGACTGTGACAGTTATAATCACAAGGATAGCTGCTATCAGAAGACTGATAAATCTCTTCGTCCTCTTCGTCAGCTGCTGGCAAGCTGGGCTAGGATGGAGATGACTCCCATGGGTACATGATCTTCACCAGAAGCCAAACTCCCATCCTGGCTCTGAGTAAAAAGATCCTGTCTCAAGAAAAATCAATGTCAGTGGATATATTAAAACAAGTAAATACCTGACAGCTTCCTGGGTAGCTAATTTCGTCAGTTTTCTCATTCCAATTGACCTCTCCAACCAGCCATACAAATGGTAGCTTAACACATGCTTGTATGAAATGTGCATCCCTCCATTTAAAAATGAAAGACATATTGGGGTGTTGCCACTGCTACAATATCTTTATGTGTGTAAGCTCCTTCCCATGCATTTAGCCCCCAAGGAGGCATGCCTATCTTCCATAAATCTGGCTGTGGAGGATATCCAACAATTCCAGGAGAAGGTGATGAAAATCCACTTTCATGCCACACTAATTCTCTTACAGAGGAATAAAGAATATCTGTAAACATTTTTTCATGTGCCAAAATACTCAATCTGAACCCAGATTTTTCAGACACATATGCTAGAGGTCTCCAATCTATTATAGGGCCAAACTTTGTTTGTCTTAAGATGTACAAGTAATCACCTCGACATTTAGTCCAAAGTATCCATTCATTAATATCAAAAAAAGTATGGAGTTTACAGCGAGGTAAATGAGAAAACAGTTTATGAGTAGTTGAAATAAATTTAGTAAATGTCATACAAGTTAGTAAATAATAATCAGAAGTTCCATTTCTTAAGCTGACCCATTGCTGAGGTCTAAATGACACACAAGGGGGCTCAGGCTTTATGCAAATAAGAGGTCCAGAAACTCCAGTAGAATAATTGAATATTAAAGTACCCTCTTCTTCAGGTTTAAATGGACCTCTATCATCATAAGGGCCGAGGAGATAGGAACTTTCATTAATATATATGGAGAAAGATGATTCATACCAAGACACTCCCCTTAGTAAAGGATGGTTTGGTACATAACTCCAGTAAGTATAAATTTGGGCACTTACCTGTGTGCTCAAAAATGCAAGTATGGCAAGAAACCAAGATCCTAGTGTTCAGAAGGTGATTGCTCATTCTTACTCTGGACCTTGCCTCCTGGCATAGTTGTGAGAGGCCTCTCCATGTCACTTGGGTTGTTGGACTGCTGTTTCGTTGAATTCTCTGATTTTGAGGAACCAGGTGTTGAGGAGAAGCCAGATAATTGTGTTGTTCCTCCAGGGTTAATGATGACATTCTTAACTGTTAGGTTAGGCTGTTTGGTTCCTGGTTCATCACATTTGTGCTCAGCGACATGAGCGGGGCATCATCTCTGAGTTCGATGAGTTTGTCTGGTAGCCAGAATTCATTATTTCCTGAGAAGAGATAAGCATACCCTCTACCCCAACAAACAACTACCGCAGGAACCCATTCTCCTTTAACAACATCCTTAGAATATATAGTTTGATTTAATGGATTTATAACTTCCTTAATCCATTGCTGTGACGCTGGTGTGTTACCTTCTGCATCTGAATTTTAAAAATGTAAAGTAAAAATAGCTGAATGTATTCTGTTTCTGGGTGTAGTATTATATCCTACTCCCCTTTTCTGTTTAAAAAGCATTTTTTAAATGTTCTATTTTGCCTTTCAATAATAGCTTGTCCTGTACTATTACCAGATATTCCTTTAACATGTTTAATTTTATATGCTTAAAAAATTGTTGGCACTTAGTAGAAATATATGCTGACCCATTATCCGTTTTAATAGTTTCAGGTACTTCCATAGCAGCAAAAGCTTCTAATAAGTGTGTAATTACTGCATTACCTTTTTCTGATGTTAAAGCTGTGGCCCAAGAAAAATGAGAAAAAGTATCAATTGAATGATGAACAAATTTATGCTTTCCAAATTTAGCATATTGAGTTACATGGATTTGCCTTAATTCATTTGGTTTATTTCCTCCAGGATTTACTCCTATTGGTAAATGAGGAGCTGTTATGACTTGACATGTAGGGCATGCTCTAATAATGCCTTTTGCTTCTCTCCATGTTATGGGATATTTATGTTTAAGTGAGGAGGCATTATTATGATGAAGAGCATGCTCTTCTTGTGCTTTTTGTACTGTGCCAATTAAAGTATTAATTGTGTCATTACCCATAGTTAAAGGACCAGGGAGACTTGTATGAGCTCTAATATGGGTTATATAAATTTGGGTTGTTCTATTTCTAATTACATTTTGCAGTTTATGAAATAGGGAAGGGTAATTGGTCCTATCAGCAGCAAGGGTGGTGGTTTCGTCATGTTGCACAGAATATGTAGAACAATTAAAGTCTGTTATTATATTTAATAAAGTATCAAGAAAATATTCTAATAGCAAACAATTCAGCTTTTTGAAAAGATTTATATGGGGATGATAAGACTTTATTAATAGTTCCACGGATATATCCAGATCTGCCTTCTTTGTTAGCATCAGTAAGACAATTTTAAGCTCCACTAATGGGAGTGGGGGAAATTACCCTAGGAAGAATCCATGATGTTTTCTTTAGAAATCAAATTCTTTTGTCCTGAGGGTAATGATTATCAATTTTCCCTCAGTAATAGCTAGAGCAATTTGCCAATCCTGAGATAGGACAAACAGGTCAGAAATTTGTTTATTAGTTAAAGGAACCATAATTTTTTCAGGATCTTGACCTATAAGCTGTCTGAACCTGTGTTGACTCTTTATAATAATACTAGCAATTTTTTGAAAGTAAGGCCATAGTTTTTTAGTTGCCTTATGTGATAGGAAACACCATTAATAAATGCAGTTTGTTGAGTCAATAATCCAGTAGGGGAATGTTGAAATGGAAAAATATACAAAATGAAATTTCTATTTTCAATAATTCTATACAACTGGGCACTATGTATATGTTGCTCTAACCATTGTAACTCCTTTTCAGCCTCAGGGATAATTGTTCTAGGGCTATTAAGGTCAGAGACTCCCTCTAATAATGAAAATAAATGAGTCAAGGAATATGTAGAAATTCCTAAGGAAGGACGGACCCAGTTAAATTAAAACCTAACAGTTTTTGGAAGTCATTAAGAGTTATTAGAGAATGTCTTCTGATTTCTATATTTTGTGGAGTTATTTTTTGAGCTATCATTTTATATCCTAGATAAGTCCATGGGTCTGATCTTTGAATTTTCTCATTGAAAACATGGAGACCATATTCTTCAAATAAAATGCAAGCAGATTGAATTATGTTTTTTAAAACAGACTCATCTGGATGGGCAAACAAAATATCATCTATATAATGATAATAAATGCCATCTGGAAATTGTAGCATTAATTTTTGTAGTGGTTGCTGTACAAACACGGAACTGCCCGCTTAATGGCAGCACAGAGCTTTGCAAGAAACTCAACAAAAGGCTCACTGAGACCCTGTATGATCTTGGTAAAGAATTTTCCTTCCCTAGGATCGTCTAATTGAGCCCAGGCATGGAGGCAAACATCTCTAATTATAATCAGTGTCTAATCATTCAAATCTAGCTGTCTATCATGGCTTCTATACTCTCCATTACCTGTCATTTGGTCATAAGAAGGATCAGGATTATTATCATTCCTTGACTTAGCCTCTTTATTCCACCAAGAAACAAATTGCAAGTACTGTGCCGGGGATAAGGTTGTTTCAGTGAGTCTCTCCCAGTCTCTAGGTGTCAGAAACCAATCCTCACAATAGGACCTTAACAAGGCCTGAGCAAATGGTGCATTAGGTCCATATGCTACAAGGGCATCATTCATAGATTTAAGAAATTTAAGATCTACTTCTGTATATTGAACCTGGCCAGCCGGGGCAGGACCGGCTTGAGCAGTGTCACCAGATCTTCTGGCTGCTGCTCGAGTTACTGACATAATAATTCCTATGTCTTGGTCAAAAGAGGAACTGGCACAGGCTATATCGGGCTCAAGGAGAATTCTTAGATCTTGCAGGCTAGGAAAGTTAACTTAATGTGTTCTGGAAGTCTCCACTCTCTGATATGCATAAGGGGGGCAGATGGAAATTGGTTAGAAACAGGATAAAGTTGTTTAGATATATCCGGAGAGAGGGGTCGAGACACAAAGATTTAGGTCCTTCAGACACAGCAGTAGATGGAGGCCATGGAGGAGGAGAAGGAGGTGGAGACAATGGAAAAAGCATGTCAGTAGATGTCGTCACAGGCACAGAAGGTTTATGTCTAGCCCCTTCAACTAATTCATTACATTATCTAATGAAATCCCTTAAATTAGACATTTTTTTCTTGTTAAGACTGCCATGAGGTAGAAAGAGGCAAATCACGCTCACCCACTGCTCCCTCAAGAGGAGGAATGTCATCCTCACAGTTAGTTTCAATATTGTTCTCCTTAATAGACAATTTAGACAAATCAGGTCCTATTGGTTCACACTCAGGTTTAAGCACACTGTAAATATTACCATCAACTTGTGTTTGTGGTTTTTTGGTGTTAACAAATGTCTGCAAAGGAATTTGAACCAAATTATATGCTGTCCAAACTTCTGCATCAATAATAATACCCTGTTGATTAGACCTTTTCATATCCTCTCTCACATCCGTTCATGTGGAGAGATTTAACTGATGGTGAAACTCAGGAGAAAACCAATAACAACATTCATGAACAGTTGAAAAAAAGATGGCAAAAGTTTGATTTTTAACATAAACTCCCATGGAATCCGACAAAGATTTTAACAAATGAATATACTCTTCCTCTTTAGAACTTGTATTACCCATTTTTAATGTCCCTTTCAAATATATATGTTGAATATCCTGGGTACCTTCAGCCCAGTGGTTACTTTTTGATTCTGTGCATTCCCAGTAATTCTTACCTTAAGGTCAGTGAACAGAAGTTCCAGGGATAATTCAAGCAGGCTCAGTCTAGCCGTTGACCCTGCTCACTGCGCCAGATGTAGTCGACCACGGAATTTAACTGATCAGGGACACAGAGGAAAGTGCCACACACAGAATGATTGATGAAAGGGAGACTGATGCTCGCTCAGGCACTCAGTGATAACCCACGTTTATTGGATGTTTTTATACATACTGATCAAATAATAGTATAGAAATAAAAAAAAAGAATGAACAATGATGAAACAGCAGAAGCTACCATGAAAATTTTTGTTCAGCACAAATGCTGCTAGATACATATATAGTTGATCTAAATTGGACACACTTTCTCAACATTATGCTACAGGCTTGACCACAATGGTGTCTGGTTGTCTGTTCTGTCGGATAAGTTCCTCATAGCCATAAATAAAAAGAGAAAAGGACAAAGCACCTCTTCCCATAACCTCTGCAAGTGCCC
The DNA here is from genome assembly GCA_963573935.1 of Arctocebus calabarensis. NCBI lineage: Eukaryota > Metazoa > Chordata > Mammalia > Primates > Lorisidae > Arctocebus > Arctocebus calabarensis. Next base: position 5,657 of record CAUYON010087539.1, read on the forward strand.
AACCCCCAGTTTCACCCTGTTAATCCCTCCGGTTAATTCCTCCTGTGAACATCTTAACTGAATGTTCTTGCCCAGGCATGTCCACAGAGAAAGATTTTCCATCTTAGGACAACGTTCCTTGGGGAGCACCTGAGGCCATATCACTTGCTGTGGTTGGGGGTCGGTACCCCTCCAACATGTTTTTAATATTAAGATACTGCTTGAAATAATTAATTTTATCAATGAGCAGTAAGTGGCTCAATTGAACTAAGTCATCTGGCTTCATTGCCCATTATTTTTCTGTGATGCACTTAACCACCTCAGCAGGAAATAACTTGGGACATTTGCTCAGAAGGGATGGAGATTCTTGGTGTCATCTCCAAATACATTCTGTGCTTTCTCTAAGGAACTGTGTACCCAGGTGGTATGTCATAATATCTGGTCTAATAATCTATTGGGACACTGTATTACAATTTGAAAAGATCCAAAAGAATTTTTTTCTCTTCTGTCAACTTACTCTTTCTTAAAATAACTTTGGTGCCACTGTAATATATTTATCATGTCAGGAAGCAGGAGAGAAAAAGAAATAAAACTCTTCCCAGGTGCTTTATCTTAGATTGGGAAGCAGTCTTAGAGACTTCCTGTTTCTAATGCAGAAATGCCCTCTTCTGTATCATGGACCAATTTCATACCATCATAATTGAATCCCTTGGGGAGCTCAGGGCTATGAGAGAATTAGATCTGAATCACACAGATAATCAAGATTAGAAGTGAGGTCAGGGACAATAACGAAACACTCCTAAGTTATCAGAATCTACAATGACTAAGAATTATTTTTTAGGAATGAGTTTCTTTTCAAACATTCACCCTTCGAAATCACTTTACTCCACCAGACATAGTTGCTCACGTCTGTAATCTTAGCACTCTGGGAGGTTGAGGTAGGTGGATTGCTTGAGTCCAGAGTTCAAAACCAGCCCAAGCCAGAGAAAGACCCTAACTCCACCAAAATAAAACAACAAACAAACAAAAAACTCGCTGGATCTTCATGGGCACCTATAGTCCCAGCTACTTGGGGGAGGGCTGAGGAAAATGAATCACTTCAGCACAGGAGTTTTAAGTTGCTCTGAGCTATGATACATGGCACTATACCCAGGGTAACAAGCAAGTCTCCTTTTCATGGATCTGTGACTATTGCATAGTGGTACAGGGCAGCCACATACACTGAGGCTAGTGGGTTCGAAAGTGGGCCAGGATAGTGAAACAGTGACAAAGCAATAAAAAATAGCCAAGCATTGTGGTGGGTGCATGTAGTCCCAGCTATTCGGGAGGCTGAGGCAGAGAATCGCTTAAGCCCAAGAGTTTCAGGTTGCTGTGAGCTGTGACACCATGGCTATCTATCAAGGATGACATAGTGAGCTTGTCTCAAAAAAAAAAATGCTTCTCCCATGAAGCATTTCTTCATTATTATAGCCCTTACCAAATGCTGTGAATCCCCTTACCGTCACATATGCAATCGCCCACCTATTTAGGGCACAAATTCTATTCTACATTGTGTTCCAAAGTGCTTTCTGCTAGAAAGTGTGTTTCTCTGGCTGTATTACAAAGTCAGTAAAAGCAGCATTTTCTATGACTGCTTCATAACCCTCATCTTCAAAACCTTACAAAAGATTAGCCATGGAGACACTTAACCCTTTTCAAGTTTAAGTGCCTAAAGAAGAAGGAAATGACTCAAAATTCAGGAAGACACTGTGAGGATAGGGTGGCAGGAAATGACAGAAAACCTGGACACAGAACTAAAGCAGAATCTCAGCTCCTTGCTCTGAAGAGGCGGTCAGAGAGAAGTTGGTGTGTACGTGAGTGGCTGGGAGCTTACAGTGGGTACTCTCACTAGTAGGTGAATCCTTGCAAAGGTGGAAGAGCTGGGAGCCTGGGGTGAGAACTGAAGAAGAACCTACCTGGCTCTCAATCCTTGGTGAGGGGCAAGGCCAACACTACTAGGATATTAGACTTTTGTGGCCAGAAGACCTGGGTGTGAGTGGTTGTGCAGAATAAGCATCTGCAGATGGAAACAACAAGGGCTTGAACCCCAGGAACATGGCTTGGCAGTCATCTAGGAACTCTGAGCAAGATGTTGCCTGGCTATGCTGCCCATCTACAATTCACCAGAAGGCCCACTGCTTCTAGGCACTGAGTCTAGGTGAGAAGCACTGGAGATGAAGACAAAGTCTGCCCTTGATGAGTGAATGGTCTAGCAAGGAGAGGAAACTTGGGTAGGGCATGTGGTAATAGAGCAGGAATAAGGTGCTACACTGAGTACTGACCACTCAGCACTACTGGAGGCCAAGTGAAGCCATGATCATTCAACTGGGGCTAGTTTCCATGCTTGGAGGACCACAGAATCCCATGGCAGAAATGGAGGTGCTTTAGGGATTAGTTAGGTCAACCCCTATAATTTTCATTGGGGAAATCAGAGATAATCAGTGATTTGCTCAAGACCAGTCTGAGCAAGAGAAAGACCTCATCTCTAAAAATAGCCAGGCATTGTGGCAGGTGCTTGTAGTCCCAGCTACTCAGGAGGCTAAGAGAAGAGATGACTTGAGACCAAGACTTTGCGGTTGCTGTGAGCTCTGATGCCACAGCACTCTACCCAGGGACACAGTATGAGACTCTCTCTCAAATATAAATAAAATAAAATAAATGATTTGCCAAATTATGTAAGTTAAAATTTGTGAGTTACCTTGCCTGGTACATTTACCATGGCCTCTCAGAGGCTTATACTCAGAGCTGATACCTGTACTTTCCACATGAGATACAGCAGCATCATGGTGAGACCTTGATCATGTCTGATGTTGAGGGCACCACACCACACCAGACTACTGCCTAGCCCCCTCTTCTAGTTGGGACCCATCACTTTTCAATTTCTGGTCAGGGAAGTGAAGGATACTAAATTCTGTCTGTTTCAGACTCTTCATTTTAAAACTGAGTAAAGTGGGAGTTCTATGGGAGACTCAGGCCCAGGCCTTGGGGAAACAGCAGGAAATAGGCAGGGACCCTGTTTTCATTGCTTTCCTACAGGTCATTAATATACCAAAAACTTCTCCATTCCAGTTTTCTGCATGAAGTTTGTTTGTGGCAGAACAGCCAAGGAGTCAGGGTGTGATAGACGGAGAGGCTGTAAGGATGCAGGGTGGGAGGTGTTGTGTAACTGCCTCCCTCAAGGGGGCATCAGAAAGGCAGAGCTGCTCTCACCAGGGTTTAAGGCACAGGTGGCTGGCACAGTGGGTACTTCCTCAGAGTTCCCTCAGCATCTCTTTAACCAATCTACTGCAACCCGCCCTGGAATGTTTTTCAAGATGTTTGTTCAAAGAACATGGAGGAGGATGGTCTTTACAAACAGAAATAAAAAACTGGAGAATCTGAGGGCCCAGGTAGAGAGGCAAGAGAGCATTGTGAGGGGCTCTGCTCAGTGAAGTGCATCAGTGAAGTGCATCAAGGATGGTCTCCAGGGAGGACAGGGTGTCGGATGAGAAGAAGTTTGCAGGGATATGGCCAGACAGCAAGTGGTGCCAGGTTGGGATTCTCAGTGGTCACCAGAGCAGATGACTATTGTCTGTTGTTACTTCTTCATACTAAGACTCAGCATCCCACAGATGTAAAGAGACATTCAGCTCTTCTGATGTTCTACAGAGAAGGCCAAATGGAGTACTGAAGATGCCCCAGAATAATAATAACCTGGCAACAAACCTCCACACGGGCGTTTGCTGTGTGGTTCTTTTTTTTTAATTTTTCTTAGAGACAGAGTCTCACTTTGCCACCCTCAGTAGATGGCTGTGACGTCACACCTCACAGCAACCTCAAGCTCTTGGGCTTAATTAATTCTCTTGCCTCAGCCTCCCAAGGAGCTGGGACAACTGGTGCCCACCTTAATGCCTGGCTATTTTTTGTTGGAGTTTGGCTAGGGCCGGGTTCGAACCCACCACCCTCAGTACATGGGGCCAGTGCCCAATTCACTGAGCCACAACCACCACCCCTCTGTGTGCTTCTTTAACATTTATCTAGTCAATAACAACTATCTCAAGGTTCAAACTAAGGATATACTAGGATATACTATATATAGGCATTGGCCACATCGCCTGGCTAGCTTTTAGAAATAGGGTCTTGCTCTTGCCCAGATGGGTCTACAACTCCTGAGCTCAGGCGATCCACATGCCTTGTCTTCCAGAGTGCTAGGATTACTCATATGAGCCACCGCTCCCGACCTAAGGGGCAGTTTTCTTTTCTGTCAGTAGAATCAATCTCATTCTTGCTCCAGGCTACTGTGCCATGGATCAGCCTAGCTCAAGGCATCCTCAAATCCTGAGTTCAAAGGATCCTTCTGCTTCATGCTCCCAAGTATCTGGGAGTATAGACACCCACCACAATGCCTGACTAATTTTTCCATTTTCTGTACAGGCAGGGTCTCACTTTTGCTTAAGCTGGTCTTGAACTCCTGACTTTAGGGGATTCTCCCATCTCATGCTGGGATTATAGGGGTGAAATACTTCACCTAGCCTCTAAGTGACCATTTTCTTAAATACTACTGGAGGCAGGACTAAGTGACTTATTCTAAATAAAAACTCTACATATACAGATATATCTCTGGGGGCTATAAAAGATGGAAATGGAAACTTAGAATTTTAATGTGCATGTGTAGTTACTAAACTACTTTAAGACATCATTTAAGCAGTTAGGTTTATGGAAGTAAAAATATTCTTCTTTAACAATCAGTGTATTTTTAAAACCAGAATACACTTAAGACTGACCTAAGTTCACTAGAAGTGATTGTATCCTCCACTGTAGTGTCTATCTTGAAAATCAATAATCAGCTAAAGCATAGTTTTAAGACCTCATTGACTGTGGTTGATAAGATAACAAATGTTATGTTCTTAATATCTACAAATTAACATCTTATTTAAGAAAGAAACAAATTTTCCCTTTTTCTTCCAAGCTAGAAGATCAAAAAAAGGAATTGGATGGCTTCCTCAGAATACTTTGTAATAATCTATATGAATACAGGAAAATACAGTTTCTTCCCTGATTGAATCACAGAAACAAGGTGTAATCTTAACTGAAGACATAAAGACA
>CAUYON010087542.1:0-19459 GCA_963573935.1 Arctocebus calabarensis
TGAGTCTGAGTGTGTGTGTCTGTGTGTGCACCTGCTGGATGTGGCCAGTGTGCTGATTCCCAAAGAAGAACAAGTCTCCATGTATGGAAAGGAAACAAGTCACAGTGTTAGGTGAAGGTGAGTCATTCATATAGAGCTCCATATAGCTAATAAATATGTATTTATTGAATATCTGATATGTGTCAGATCCTAAAAATAAAGAGAACATGAAAGGCAGGACTTATAATAATGTCAGATAAACCTACACAAACATCAGGTAGAGCTCATAGTTATTTTTTATTTTTGACACAAATGAACTTTGCTTTATGCATTTATTTTTTACATTCTGGTAGTTACAGCAACAATCTCAGTGAAGAATAGAAGAGTGAATTTCTGGTTTTCAGAGACAGCCAGTAGGGAAGAAACAGACATCCCGGCTGCTCTTTAGTGGCCTGTCAGCCTATAGTCAGGGGTCAGGATCAAGTACAAAAGAGGGAAGTGGCAACTGGCAAAGGAGGACAAGCTGAGAAGCGTCCGTAATTATTATTATTATTTTTGTCTTAAATAAAAGAAAGCAGCAACTTGCTGTTGGATGATAGTGAAACACAGCTCTCCATTCACAGGCACCTGTGACAATTTCTAGAAAGTCATAGCTTAATGCAATTAGCCACCATCCTTCATGTTGCACAGAAATGCCCTTCTTAGTAATTAGATAAACCGGATGAAAGACCAGAGATTTATCTGAGATACATTTCTAGAACTTCTGAGTCAAAATGACAATTGTATCATTATCAACTCTTTGATGAATTTGAAAGATTTTCATTCCCTGGGTGATCTGTAAATTAGACATTACAATGTCTAGCGCTCATAACGCAAGCCAGCAGAAGGAGAGAGAGCACTTGAAGATGGAGGTTTTTCTTTTTATAATTTAATATACAAATGTCATCTGTGGGCAAATCATATACCTTCATTCAATAAGAAATTATATACCTACATTTCAATAAGAAATTAGTAAAGGATCTTTTGGGTAGGTTGAGCTATATGGTCTCCTGATTTCTTACAATACAGTTGGAAGTTGTGCGTGTCTGTCTGGAATCTTAGAACCCAAAGCTTCCATTTAAATTCACTCACCCAAAGCATAAACACACTTACTAACAAAACATGTGCAGAGAGCCCAAGCTTAGGGTTCCCCTGTTGTGTTGTCATAGGACTGAACAAACATTAATTTTATAAGAAAATATGGCAAATATGACATATTTTTTGGAAAGGTTGTGCCCAGAAACAATGCTTAAGGATATTCACATTTTTTAAAAAGGCAGTGGCCTATATAATAAAACTTGGGATCCAAAATCTGTGAAGGTCCCTGTGTTAATAAATGTACAGTATTTAAAATCATGCAGCTCCACTTAGAATGAGAAAAGAAGGTACATCCTAAGTATGTTTTCCTTTTTTCTTTTATTTCTAATTTGATTCTATGTTCCTTAGTTATCAGGAATGCATAAATGAATTTATATCCAGACTTCAAAAAGTTGAAAAGTCAAGCCAACCAGGTAAGCCGTCTATGTACGTATAAACTGACACTGACATTTATTTTGTCTGACAATATTTACTACTATTGGGTGATGACCAGAAATAAATAGAGAGACAAAATTACAATATTTCAGATATCGTCCCTATTTGACCCATTCTTCTATTATTGTAGAGGCTCTTCCATTCATTACACAGGCCATTGTATGTTTATTAAAATGATTATTTTTATTTTCTAAAGATACAAAACTTTGAAGTTGCAAAGAAGGCCAAATAAATTCCCTTCATGGGACAAAGATTTTATTTTTTTCCTTTTCAGTATAGTTTTTACTTTCCCCCTAAAACAGTGTTGTACGAGAAAAAAAAAAAAAAACAGTGAAAAAACAAATTTAAGAGAGAGAGATAGATGGTAATTTACTTCTTTGTAGAACATTCTAATTAGCTACGTCACTGATTTTGGATGGACATTATTATTAAACTATTCAAACTAGTTATGTTTCTCAGAGATTTCTTCATTAGCTACATTGGAGAACATATAGTTGGTAAGGCTCCCTTATTAACAACTCTTCCTATCACTTTACATTTGAATTTCCAGAAAACAGAGAGGCGTTTAGACTCAGTATATACATCAGGACTGTGTAGCTGCCTCGTAAGTGAGGGATCTGAACAGTCTAATGCCTCAGAGAAGGAGCCTGAACCTTCCACCTCCTCCTTCACCCACACTGTGCTCACTGGTCCACAGTCTGCCTTCCTCCCATGCTAATCTTGGTTTGGAAACATGCATGGTGAAACCAGATAGCAAGAAATAATGTTGGAAATAATGCAAAATAAAAATAGGCAAATTCAAGTCCATAGCAAAAAAGAAGTACAATTTCTGGATTCTGTGTATATAAATAGAATCACAGGGTCCATTTTTTAGAAGCCCTGTTTGTTTAAATTCTTTTATTTGGAATTAGGTGTCATGTTGATTCAATACCTGAGTGTTCAGCTTTATACTTCATAATGCTTTTACTTTTCAGTTAAAAATTTCCCTAAAACTGCAACAAAAAATAGCCGGGCGTTGTGGCGGGTGCCTGTGGTCTCAGCTACTCGGGAGGCTGAGGAAGAGAATCACCTAAGCCCAGGAGTTGGAGGTTGTTGTGAACTGTGATGCTACGGCACTCTACCGAGGGGGATAAAGTGAGACTCAGTCTCTACAAAAATAAAAATTACCTAAACGATATTTTTCTATTGACTATCAAAAATCTAAATTATTGTAGGGATTATACAGAAGAATCTACTCATTAATTATGCTATGTGATGATACCAGACATTTAAAAATTATTCCAACTTTTGGACTAGTTATAAAATTACCTATCAAACTTGAACGCTTTTAAATGGTTTGTATAATTATTAGGTTTAATTTTCAACTGTGGACACTTCTCACAAACCTCTAGCAACCTTCATTCCACACATTTCTTCTTTGTCTCAATGTGTCACTTCTTGAGTGGGACGGCCAAACAGTCACATTCAAGATGTCTCAGAACAAGGCGTAAAATGAAGCCGACCCACACAGTAGCTTGACAGGAGCCCTTGTGAAAAGGTTGGGCAAATTCATTCATCGATTTTGTGACCTCAGTTTTCTTACCTAGATACTTATACATTCTTTATTGATTGCTGCTTAACCACTTTCCGAAGGGAGTATTGCAGATTCATACATTTCAGATAGATAAGGTGTTACAAGGTATATTACAGAAATGAAGCTGCTGTGTTGATTAATAAATGAACATGATCATTTCAGAAGCAGCTGTAAGAGCTTAAATAAAAAAGAGATATCTTAATGGTTGTGTCTTTTTAAAAAATACACGTGGGTGTTTTTTGAAAAAAGCCTGGTGGATTGAGCAAGAAAAATTATATGCATTGTCAAGACTTATTCTGTTTTTTTCTTCCTCTTTTTTTATTGTTGGGGATTCATTGCGGGTACATAGAAGCAGGTTACATTGATTGTTGTTGTTAGATAAGGACCTTCTGTAGTTTATCCCGCCCCCAAAAGATGTACCAAAACTCTCTTCTAAAGAAAAGTTTTAGAAAAATCTAAGCTAATGTAGGAGACTGTCAAAACCCATTTGTATAACTATTTTTAGGTACCGTGATCTGAGCTCAGCTATGTTTTTTGTCTGTGCCTTCCCTGTGATAACAGGAGTCTCACCATTCAATGTCTCTGCCGCTACTGTTTTCTTTCTTTTATTGGCCGTTATCTTGCCTTTGTTCATATTGTTCTATATTCTCAAGCATTTCTTGTGGTTAACAAGTGTCATCATGACCTCTTTCAACCTTATCCATCATTTAAGGGACATTCCAATGTCATTTCCTCAGTGAATCATTCAGCAATGTCTTTATTCGTCATTAATTTCAGTTCCTGCTGTGTAACAGAGCCCTTTGTACGTGTAGTACTAAAGGCATCACCATTTGCTGACTATTTAGAATTTGCATTTTTTGTCATTTTACCTGATTGGTAATAAAAATTTTTAAGCTAAAAAACCATATGTTATTTATTTCTGTGTATTCAGTATTTCTCAGCATGGTCCCACAGAGCACATGCTGAATAAGTATTCATAGGATTACATTGAATTGAGACAAACCGAATTAGCTCAAGGTTGGTATGCACAGAGTTTGTCTACTGTTCGGTATGCATTGCTCTTGAAATGCACCATTTGTCTCGGTTTCTCATATAATTGAAAGCTGATGTATTCTTCATTTAACTCTTTTTAAGCTAGTTGGAGAATGACATTTATTAATATTTGCATAGCTCAAAAGCAATTCACATTGTGCAAAACACTACAAATTGGAAGTCCTCCTTAAAAATAAAAGGATGTATAGCTCAATAAAGTGCAGAAACTTGGCACAAGAAATATGTCTCTTGAATTTTCTAACATTAAAATGAAAAGCAACGCGCACCTGTTATACAGCTCCTGAAACAATGGGGCACAACTTCATTTGCAAATGGTGATATTGTCTGGCTAAAAGAAACATCTAAGAACAGTTGCTAGGGATATCGTGAGCCCTGTGGTGTCTATGGAAACTGAGCCTGCACAAGACGCGCAACAAGGGATGAAGAGCTGTCTGGAAGAGCGCCCGGTGTCAGAAAGACAAGGAGGACATAACTCTCCAAAATTTACAATGAGAACAAAGAGAATGAAAAATAGATTTCCTTTGTGCTTTTGAGTACCAGTGGAAGGCTTTAATGCTAGGCAAAATATTAAAAAAAAAAATGGAAAGACCAAAACTATCTTGTAAACCTCGCTTTGATTTACTAACTCTTTGTTCAAATTTGGCAAGTAATAGAACACCCCTTGTGAGACATTGCCCTAGCATGGCTCTGTGCCCGTGTAAGTATTATCTGTGACTGCTGTCCCCAACCCCAGGCTGTGGACTGGTACTGGTTAGGGGTCTGTTAAGAGCCAGGCCACACAGTAAGAGGAGAGAGCAAGTGGGCAGGAGAAGGGACGCTTCATCTGTTTTTACAGCCTCTTCCCATCATTGGCTTCTGCTCCTGAGCTTGCCTCCTATCAGATCAGTAGCCTTGACTCTCCTATGAGCAGTAACCCTACCGTACCGTAAGTGGGGCAGGTTTTATGCTCCTAATGATAATTTAATGCCTGATGGTCTGAGGTGGGGCTGAGGTGGTTATGCATCGGGGAGCAGCTGAAAATAGAGATATCGTTAGCAGTGAGGTTTGACTGTGTAGAGACCATAATATATCAACCGCTTGCAGACTCATATCAAAACCATCCTCCCCCATCCCCTCACCATGAAAAAACTGTCTTCCATGAAACTGCCCAAATGATTCTGGACTGTTTATAAGTTACGCATGAAACTGTGTCATGCTTTGTAATCACATTTATACTTCCAAGATAAGTGATCAAAATTTATTTTCTTTTTGAAACATTGAGCTCTGGCACATACAATAATTTTGGACTTCATTAACTAAAACAGATGACCATACCCTTGACCAGGCTTCTCGAAGCTTGCTTCAGCAGATATAAATGAATCTTTGTCTGGAGGAATGATTATCAGTCAGAAAAGAAATAGATTTATCTCCTGCCCTTATTGAACTAATGACTTCAGATATGGCATTTTCCCAGAATTTCATCTGTCTCCAGATGATGATATGAACACAGTAAGAAAATTAAATTAATGAAAACAATCTCCCAGCAACTGGTTTGTATATAGTAAAAATCCTGAAGTCATACATTATTCCTTCACTAATTTAATTTTTAAAAAATCAGTGCTTCCCATGTGTCAGGAGTAAGTAACAGAAATAAGTACTAGAAATTCAGAAAGTGCCATTTGTAAATACCAGATAGCCAGTGACAGGTATAAAGAGAAACAATTTCTGCACTCCTGGAATGTACACTTTAGTGGGGTAAAGAAGTTTTAATCCAATTATTAGGCATAAAAACAAATAGTATGTATCAAAGGTTGTTTGTAAAGTGATAATTTGGCGTTTATTTTCATTTAAATGACATAACTTTAGGAATCACCCATGTAAATGTGGCCAACATATGTTTTGTGTTGTGTTTTTAAATAATAATTACATTTCTGGTATGGCTCAATAGCAAATATTTTAAAATGACCATCTTTTTGGAATTTCTATGGCTTCATATGGTATTTAAAAAAAAGAAATTACTCCTTATCACAGAAGGATTTATTGCTCTCTATTCAAGTACTAGCTACTGTGCTTTACTTATGTAACACTATGTACTTTGTATTCTATTTTAAAAAATAGTCCTTTAAAAATCCTTTTTGAATTACTAAGCAATTTTTTTTAAGTTCAAGAATTAGGAATTGATGTGTCTTTTTATTTTTATTTTTTTACTTTTTTAAATTAAATCATAGCTGCGTACATTAGTGCAATCAAGGGGTAGGTACAATGTGCTGGTGTCATATATAATCTGAAACATTTTCATCAAACTGTTTAACATACCCTTCATGGCATTTTCTTAGTTATTGTATGAAGACATTTGTATTCTGCATTTAGTAAGTTTCACCTCTACCCATCTAAGATGCACCATAGATGTGGCCCCACTGATTACCCTCCTTCCATTCCAACCTCCCCCCTCCCCGGAATTAAAGTGTCTTTTATACGGCCAACTGAGTAATTCAAATTGGTCAGAACATTGAAGGATTAAAAACAAGAAGAAGGGGAAAATCTGCTGCCCAAAGTAGCCAAGATTGGAAAAAAAAAAAGTAGGAAGCAAAATCTCCAAGGCTTAGTTTGGGCCCTGTTGAAGTCCATTAGTTCAGGAAGAACTAGTGAAGTTCAGAACAATCAATCATTTGTCACTCAACCTCTTGGGGTCAAATTCTGCCCTCAATTACACACACCTAACTTTCATTCAAGTCTCAGGGAGTTATGCACACATTGCAGAGGCCAGGCTGTGGTCCCGCTGAGTGGGGAGTAATTGATGACTTTCTCCTTGCTATGCTTGTCTCAGTAAGCAAGCAGAGGCCCGCACTCCCAGGCTGAGTGGATGGCGCTGTAAAAAACCTCCAGCCTCCAGTGCTGTGCCGGTGCCTTGGCTGCTGTTGTTCATTTTAAATCCAGGCACGCCGACCTCACTAAGCATCAGGACGTATGGATTTTCTCACAGTCTCCTTAGTTTATTTCCAGTCTCTCCTCCCAGCTCCATCAGACTTCCTCCTCTCAAAAGAAAAATGCTCCTTTTCTTCCATTGCATCCTTTTCTTCCATTCTTTATTTTCTGTCTTTATAGTACTACTAAAGTGCTTGAGACAAATTGGCACATGACAAGAGTTCCATAATTCATAGTTTTACTTTGATAGTTATTATTATTTTGCATGATAATTGCTGTTATTCATATTAACTTTTCCCTAATCTAAAAAACATTTCTTGATATGTGTGGAATGGTAATCATTCTATCTTGGTAAAATTATATTTAGGATATTTTATTTTTATTGTATATGTTCTAAACTTACTTATATTTTCATACTAATCTCATAGCCACGTAGCAACTTTATTTTTGAAAAAAATTAATAATAGGGCTTAGGCATTATTTCTATATGATAAGAGTAATAGTAAAGCTTTTATTAACATTGACGATATTCCCTAGAATAGCAATAGAAAAGTTATAATATTTCATCTAATAAAATGTTAGTTTCCATATGTACTTAAAATTTTTTTTTTCTTTTTTTGAGACAAAGTCTCACTTTGTCTCCTTTGGTAGAGTGCTATGGCATCTCAGCTCACAGAATTCTTGGGCTTAAGTGAATCTCTTGCCTCAGTCTCCCAAGTAGCTAGGACTACAGGCGCCTGCCACAACACCTAGCTATACTTTTATTGCAGTTGTTTAGCTGGCTTGGGCTGGGTTCGAACCCACCATACTTGGTGTATGTGGCTGCTGCCGTAAGCACTTTGCTAACAGTGCAGAGCTTGTACTTTTGAAAATTTTGATTACTAGATGGTTTTGTATGCTAAACCCAACGGCCCCAGAAATACATATATAACTACAGGGTGTAACTTCTACAAAGCACTGGCAAACACGTGGGGACTGTTTTGTAAATATTTTGTAAAATTTTGTAATGAATGTTTTGTAAATAAAGGTACATTTAGCTACAATTTCCCTTATTTCCTATGTATGGTGAGATGAGGGGCGTGTTTTGGGACACTTCTATTGTACATGGATTTTATAATCAACCAAAACAATTTAACAAAACACAAGATACTTAAAAATATTAAAAGTAAAGGTATGCATTATGATGGGGGGGACGTCTCTAAGGCTCTAAGAATTGCCAGGATTCCCATTTTTTAAATGCCCATTTCATTTTTTTCTAAGTATTTTCCTTTTCAGATTCCACAGGCCAAGCCTCCGACATATGCTCCTCCCTGGTCCAGTTCTTGCAGTGGCCATCTCACAAATCCCTGGAGTGTGCTGATTTTGATTTGCCTAAGAACCTCAATGGAAACATTCAACAGCATTTTCAGCAAACCGGGCTTGAGCCACCGCGCCAGGCGCTGCTCCGGCTCTGGGCAGCCGTTCAGAGCCTGCACCTGCCACGCTGCAGCCAATCACAGAGGCCGTGTCCCACAGCCAATCACAGAGGCAGGCCCTGCAGCCAATCACAGAGGCCACGCCCCACAGCCAATCACAGAGGCCTCGCCCTGCAGCCAACCACAGAGGTCGTGACCGGCAGCCAATCACAGAGGTGGGTGCCTTAAACCGGCTTCTGCTTCATCCCTCAAGTTCAAGGTCTTCTTTGCAGAGTATGTTACAATAATATAAGGGGCTATTTTAATTGGAGTCTCATATGCCACCAAATTTTGTTAAGAAAAAGTCTTAACTGATCACTGGCGATGTTATTTCTTACACCACCCATTAACAACCACTGTCCGACATGTATTTATATACTGTCAAACCTTGCTTTCCTCTTTCTTAAAAGACATTTTGCTTTCTAGTTAATCCAAACTTCTCTTATGTCATTGTCCACAATTGTTAAAAGTGGATTTCTTTGTAAAGCTTACTCTAAAACCTTTATTGAGTAACTTTTTTTTTTTTTTGAGTTAGAATCTCAAGCTGTACCTCTTGGTAGAGTACTATGGCGTCATAACTCACAACAATCTACAACTCTTGGGCTCAAGTGATCCTCTTGCCTCAGTTTTTCTCCTTTTTTTTTTTTTTTTTTTTTTTTTAGTGGAGATAGGGTTTCACTTTTTTTGCTCAAGTTGGTCTCGAACTTGTGAGCTTAAGCAATCCATCCACCTCGGCTTCCCAGAATGCTAGGATTACAGGAGTGAGTCACCACTCCCAGCCTGAGTTATTTTATTTATAAAGCATCTGTGGTCACAGATTGCATTGAGCATTAAAGATAATTTGGTTCTGTCGTTGGTAAGCTGAATATTGAACTTCTTTTGTTTTTTAAGTTTCTTATTTGAACGTGAAGACAAGTACAACTTCATAGAATTATGAACTTTAAATATGCTGGTTAATTTAATGCGTTTAAAGGCATTTCATAAAATACACTAAGTTAGTATTCAATAAATGAGAGGTTCAGTGTTTCATCAAAAATTCATCTAGAGGGTGGAGCCTATGGCTCAAAAGAGTAGGGCACCAGCCCCATATGACAGAGGTGGTGGGTTCAAACCCAGCCTCCACCAAAAACTACAAAAAAAAAAACTCATCTGGAAAAATTAGAATCACCTGTCAAATAGAATTAAGTGTTCAGTGTATACAGAATGGTTCTTCCCAGACATTTGGGGCTCTATAAATGCATTAGCTTTATAATATGTTAACTAACATTATATCAGAAAAAAGTCCTATCAGCAAGTAACTTTGGAAACTCAAGGTCAAGAAAGGTAAAATTTGTAATACACGTTCTCACAGACCTGCATGATGAACTCCTCAAAGAAGAATAACTTACTTAAGATTTCTGAAACAATTTTGATTTTAAAGCCCTTACTTCTTTCGATGTATCTCATAGGTCTGTTGTTAAGAAGATACAATTTGGGGAAGCTTTATTTCCAATAGAGATTGAATTTCAGTTCTACCCTTGGGAATCTGTGTCATGAGGAATACAGTATGTGTGGATTTAGATTTAGAGACCTGGTTAGCTATGTTATCCCTCTGCCAGTTAAGATAATATAGTTATAGTACATCATGCCTCAGATCAAGAGCTCTGTACAAATTATAAAACTATACTCTCCAATGACATGAGGCATATCTGGCTATGAATCACCTGGTTGACACCTGTTAACTAGCTCTCTGGGAGGGAGCAGGCCAGCCACTGGAGTTTATAAGATCTAGACTGGTCTGAGCATTAGCGAGACCATATCTTTACTAAAAATAGAAAAACTATCCGGGCATCATGGAGGGTCCCTGTAGTCCCAGCTACTCTGGAAGAATCACTTGAGCCCAAGAGACTGAAGTTGCTGTGAGTTATAATTATGCCACAGCATGTCTCGAACAAAAAACCCCCCAAAACCCCAAAAGTATAGCTGTTTCAATTTGAGAGGTGCTATAAGTATAAATACACACCATATTTCCTAGTAAGAAAATAAGCATCTCATTCATAATTTTATATTGCAATGGTTTGAATATATTTTGTCAAATAAGAAATACTGTACAAATTGATATTTCCTGCTTCTTTCTTACCTTTTGAATATGGCCACTGGAACAGTTAAAAAGGGCACATGTAGCTCATATTCCGTTTGTACTGAGCAGTGCTACTCAAGGGCTGGCCAAGATGCCGAGTCCCCTCAACTTCCCTTCCTGACACCACAAACCCCTGATATTCAGAACACAGGGGACCAGAGTACAATTTGAACAGTGAGAATGTGAACATTTCATCCTAAGTCACTAAAAAAACAAGATACATCACAGGTGTCATTTTCAAACAATTAAGTACAAACTCATGCCTTTCAGACAGGGTCTAAAAAGTCAATAAGCCATAAAGTGAAGGGTTTAAAAACTCTTCCTTTTTGAAAAGTGAACTGTGCCTCAATCCCAAGAACTGAACAAAAAGAATACAACTTTGCCTGAAATGGCTATGGAGATACCCAATCCCCAAAGGAAGATATCTATCCTTTTTCATTTTGATCTGGGTTTTATAGCAATAAGCTACAAGATTCACTTCACTAGAACTAGAAGATCCAGAAGGTGCAATTCAGAGTGTAAGAGACCTTTGGGGCAAAGTTTCAGTTAAATTGAATGGTAACTATCATTGGGAATCTCGTGTTGACGGGATGAAATGGATGGATGTATGGTTTAAAGATGGACAGACAATAGAGGTAAGTCAGGGGATAAGAGAGTGAACGATGATCCAAATTTAGTGCGATTGTGTTTTGTACATTGAGGTTGTGTTTATAGATTTAGTTATTAATATTTTTATGTTCAAGGAAGTAGAGCCTTGTAATTACCTACATAATTCTCAGCTTAAGAATATTCTTTGACACAACTAACTATATTTACCCATTAGTGGAGCACACCCTACAGATTGTTTTATTGATTCTCTTTCAGCTAACGAATCCAGGAAAAGAGATGTTTAAAGCCACTGTATCTTAGATGGGTGAAGGGAAGTCTGATAAGAGCTCACTGCTACCCAGAGTGTAAATGGAGGTTATAGGGAAATAGCTGATATACTGCTACTTAAATCAGATGCAAGAAGAAGCTATGTGTTTCCTGGTACTAAACCTTGAACGCCATTATTTATTCTTCTGAATTTAGGGAGTGTGATAGAATGAATAGCAGTCCGAAGAAGCCCCCATGCTAACCCCAAGAACCTGGGAATGTTATTTTCACATGGCAAAGAAGAATGTTGAAGCTTTGTCTCAGTTAAACTTTGATATGGGGAGATTATCCTGTATCACCCTGGTGGATCCAATGTATTCGCAGGGGTCTTTGTAAAAGTAAAGAAAAGAGGGCAAAACCACAGAATACACCATATAACTATAGAAAGGCTGTGTCATGCAGGGGCAAGATCCACAGAATACAGACAGCATTCATCCTGAAAAAGGTGAAGAAAGAGATTCTGTCCTGAAGTTCAGCTTCCCAACTCTGACTTTTGTCCAGAACTTTTGATTTGCAGACATATAAAATAATGAATTTGTGTTGTTTTAAGCCACTAATTCATGATAATTATAAAAACAACGATAAAATTATTTAAAAAAAGGAAACTGATAGTATGCTAACCTTATAATACTTTATTTTAATCAACTGTGAATCACGTACTTCATTAAAAGAGTCTTCTTTCTGTGCAAAGTTTGCTGACAGCATTATGGCAGTCCTTGAGCTATTCCTACAATAGCCAATAAACAGTAGTATCTGTAACTGTGATTTGAGGTCTGGATAGTTCTTTTTATCAGAGTCTGTAGGAAGGGCTCTGAAGGAAGTCACTAAGGCAAAAGAAGATGAGTATAAGAGTAGGAAGGGGGTTGATTTTTTGAACCTAAGACAGTAAGTCAGCCCTGAACAAGATGCATTCTGAATCACTAATGGAAACTTTTGTCTAAAACGATATTAGAATATATTGTTGCTTATTTAAAATTTACGTGCAGCACTTTTAGTATAGCCCCAAAGTCAAATGAATATTCCTCCTAAAAATACTTTAAAATGAGAAGCAAGAAAGAAAAATACACATGTACGGACACTAGGAATGATAAAATCTTCAGAAACTTTCCCTTTCCCATATGGAACCAGTCAATTTGCATTTGTCAGACTTTGGGCAAGCCCTCTATAAAGACCAATTAAAATTTGAAGTAGAGCCTATGACTTACTCATCTTTACATCCCTTACATAATCTAATACACAGTACAAGCTCAAGGGAAGAACGATAAATGAATAAATTACGAAGGACTCATTGTGTACATTCATAGTGAAATGTATTTACTGCTGATGTAATACAGATAAAGAAGTTACCTAAAGAAAAAAAAATGGGTAAGATACAGCATATAACCCATTTTCTAAGACGATGAGTGCGGGGCTGACATAATGTGGTTTCACACCTGACTTAGTCACCTTTAGAGATTTGCATTTAGCTCTGTGGGGCTGCTGAGAGAGGGAATCTCCAAGTGAAGTATTTATTTGGGAAGTAGGATTGCAATGTATAATTTTGGACACACACATAGCCCGGGATGGTCTATAGCATATCCAAAGAACAGAGAGAAAATGGGATTTCATTGTGAAAAGGGAAAAGAAAGTTGGTTTGAAAGAAAGTCCACTGGTGCTAGTGGTGTTCTGCAGGGGCTGGTAAGTTCTGGTTGGTGGGTGGTGACAGTTATTAGGTCAGTTTCATCCTAAAGCTACAGCTCATCATTTGGGGCTTGGATTGAGATTGCAAGATGGTTTTTGGACCAGTTGTTTCTAACCTGAGTATTTTACCCATAACCTCTTGGCTCCATTTTATAATAGTTGCCCTTGACAACAATGATTTCAGTTTGCACAATCAACTTTTGAAGGGCTCAGACCCTTTCCTTCGATTCTGGGCCAAGATAAAGCATCGCATGTTTTATCAGGCTCCTGTATTAAGCTCGTGGCTGTTTAAAAGTTGAAGAAGTTGAAAATGTATTAGAAAGTGTGGAGGAATTGATGTGTCTTGGAGTAAAAGACCAGTGAGACAGGAGGTGGCATGCACTTGGAAATAGATCCCTTGCCCCTCCTCTTTGGACCTATCTCCTGTGGATAAGCAACAAATTTTCTGTTGTTTTGGGTGAAGCGCTGGAGAGGTTAGTAGTGCACCTCATTGCATTTGCTCTCCCTCCTTCCCAGACTTATTTTGAAGGGGGACGTGTGTAGGGTGCAAGAATGAGGAACTGGAAAGTGGCCCCTGGTGAGATGCAAAAACAGGAGGGCCACAGCCATACAACTTGTGCAGTCAGCATATCACAGGCTGGGCGGGTAAATAGGAAGCTTGAAATAACCTCACTTCCATAAACGTTATGATGCCATGGAAATGGGTGAGGGGCCACTGGAAACTATACTCTCCTTATCCACATGGGTCGGGGCAAGTAATTACTAAAATATAGTATTCTATATCTATATTCACGTCTAGAAGGAGGCACTCAGGAAAAGGCAACATATGGGAAAATCTATAAACCCCTGGACAAAGGAATTCCCAGAGTGACCTGCTTGGGACCCTCCCCTGTGCCTCAGGCTGTGTTTTCCTTTCTTCTCAAACAATTATCTTGTTTTCACTTACTTGAGGGTCATAAATTCATTCTTCCATTCCTAAAACCCACAAACGTTCTCTTCCTCTAATTTCCCTGGGATTCTATTCCCTGTTAGAGAGCAGGTAATTGACTTTTGCCTCAGGCCATGCTATACAGGAATCTTTATTTTAAACAGTTTCATCCTAGTGGCTCAGGCTTGGGAAATGACAGTTCAGTTTTGCACAATCAATGAAAGTTACTGACTTAAAACTTCTCTCCCAAAGAAATTGGCTTGAAAAGATATATATTATTTTTCTACTTGGGTCTAAAATACCAGCAGTCCTTCCATGGAGGCATCCCACAGAAAATGAAATTTTAACTCAGAGCTATATTTGGCATATTATAGGATAGTTTATTGCCAAATACTTAGGCCACATGTAAATTATTTTGAATTTAACTTTGAAGACAAGGAGTGATGTAATAATAAGTGTGAAACTACAAAATTAAGGGAAGATTTTTTTTTTCTAATCATTAAAGTAAGAGTAAACTCTTATTTTTTTCTTCAAATTCAATATCAAAGTTTTATTTCAGTCATAGTCTCTCTTGAGTCCAGCTCAGCATCTTAGCCAGGTGAATTTAAGAGAACTTTGTGCAAACTGATGAACAATGTTTAGAATTCAAGAATAAGAATATTCATGACATTACTCCTAACTAAGTTTTGATCTTTTTGAATTAGACGAGAGATACCTGGTAAACAAAATGGCAAACTCTTCCTGGATCTAAAGTCACTCTATAATTACAATAAAGATATTACATTAAGAGGCCTGAGAGGAGCAGTGCCTGTGGCTCAGTGAGTGGGGTACCAGCCCCACATGCCAAGGGTTGCAGGTTTGAACCTGACCCTGGCCAAAATGCAACAAAAAATAGCTGGGTGTTGTGGCATGCCCCTGTGGTCTCAGCTTTTTGGGAGGCTGAGGCAAATCGCCTAAGCCCAAGAATTTGAGTTTGCTTTGAGCTGTGATGCCATAGCACTCTATGGAGGGTGACATAGTGAGACTCTGTCTCTAAAAAAGGGGGGGGCAGTGCCTGTGGCTCAAGGGGTAGGACACTGGCCCCATATGCCAGAGGTGGTGAGTTCAAACCCAGCCCTGGCCAAAAAACCTGCGAAAAAGAAAGGCCTGAGGAATCAGTGAGTACTCTCTCTACTTAGTGATTCATCCATGCTAATTCTTGATGATTGCTTACACTTTCAAGGCTAGGCTAGAATTCTCTCCTTACACAATTCTGCAAGACCTGTACTAAAAAAAGATCTGCTCTTGGTTTAGTTTATTGCTATCATTCTTAAAATTCTTAATTCTTTGAGGAAGTGGGACTCCATATTTTCATTTTCAGCTGGGCTTCTACAAAGCCTGCAGCAAGACTCGCTCAATTTTACAAACTCGATTGTGGATTCAGCTCCATGTTTAGCATATATTTAACTCTGGGAATTTGGAGGGCAAGGAATATGAAGTAAATAATCCAAATATTTCTGAGATTATATTGAAATAAACTTGACCCTATTTCCAGTCTGAACAGTGACTTATGCCTAACCTGTAGTGTCCTGTGAGTAAAGCACAAAACCTCCAAGGGAAGATCGTGCATTTGATTCTTGTTTTCGTGATCTCCCTAGAAGCCTCGTCATTTATATTACATTTATTTATTATTTCTGTTGCATAAACTCTGTCTCTAGTTTTTAAATTCTTATTTAATAATACATAATCTTCACCATGCCTCATGACCAAAAGAAGATTACTTTTAAGATACACAAAAAAGCAGGCTATTGCCAGACCCATAGTCACCCCATAATTCAAATACAGATGCTAGGCTTGTTTTGTATTAAATATCCCACATATGTCTCATTTCTCTGTACCTCACTCTCTTGAAAGCCACATGCCTCTGAATATATGAAAACATGTGCTGTCACTATGAATTCCTATGTTACCCCATGGCCATTCTTCTTAGCTCTTTTTTGCCATCGCACCCTTTCCTATAAATAATATCTTATTATTCTTTTGGTATCTCTTAATTTAGGTACCAGAGAAAGAACTAGTCTGGCATATCTTTGCAGGATCAGCCACGTCAAGCTAACTTTCCAATGTTAACCTGTAAGGCAAGGGTGAATTCCAGGCAGCACTGGGCCCACTTGGTATGGCCCATGAGTAGAATCAGGGGTCCATAACATGGCTGTCTAAAGCTACAATTCCTCTCTGAAGTGGCTGTGAACATGGTAAGAAATATATTTGACACGTCACTTAAAAATCTCAATCCAGAACATGAGTCCCAAAGTCTCCATGGTACTAGATAGAATCCTACGTGATGGTTGACTAAGACCGCCTCAGGGTTAGCCATGAACTATACTCTCCTTCCAAACATCACACAGCTTTCTAGGGTGAGCACTTATGGCATGGATAGCCACCAACAGTATACGCCTTGGACATCTACTAAACAATCATCCTCTCTTTCTGGGCTAATCCAGCATCTAAATATAATCCAGGTATGATCTGACCCTCTCTCTTGCTAGCAGTTTCCCCATAAAAAATGCATTTCCATTTAAATTCTTAAAAAAAATTTATCTGTTAAAAAAGGTTTTCAGAAATACTTTGTTTCATACAAGATATATTGATGGAAGAATAAAATAGCTATGTTTTACATGACCTTCATGTGACTTCATTCATGCTCAAAACAACTCAGCAATGGAGCTAATAAAGAACTTAAAGTTTTCCTTTTCTTCAATTTTTAACATATTTAATGTCTTGATTTTCCCAGCTCTTTTTATGAAATACTCTGTCCTAAATTTTTGTCTTATTAAATTCTTTACTAATTTGGTTCCGTATTCTGAGATATCAAATCAAAATCCAACGTACAAAATATTATTGTCACTGGGTTATCTTTTGATGTGTTAGACTACAATGAGATTTCTTGTATTTGCAGTTTTGTATTCTCTACGCCTTTTTATTATCTATATACCTATGAATGAGTGCAAAAAGTTTCAGTTTTAGATGCTAAGTAAGTAAAAGGCCTTTGCTTAGTGTTCTGATGTTATAAGAATATTTTTTGAGAAAAATAAGTACAATAAATTACTATTTAAATAAGTAGTGTGTACCTTAAAAATATGTGTGTCTAACTTTTGAAAGTGAAACTCAAAAAATACAGCATATGCCCAAATATTTTATTAAAAGAAAAAGAGCTGTATTTCACAGAAAACGTGATTAAACTGTCTTTCTCCATAGTTTTTCGAAATGATTTTATTAAGATAGAATAACCTTGCAATAGTAAATTATTTTAGAGTCAAAATGTAGAGACACCGGTTACGTGAAAAAAAAAAATGCTCAAGGAATGTAAAAGCAACAAGCCAAGTTTTTTTTCTTCAAATACTGTTGTGTGTTTATGTTTCACCTCTTTTTAAGAAAAAGCATCTTTGCTTCTTTCCTCAATTTCTACCATTTGTTCATTTAGAAAAAGGTGCAGATGCTTATTCGCTTAAATACTTGTATTCAAATGATTTTCTATTGCCTAAAAATGATCTCATTGCTAGATATTGCCTATGATGTAGTGTATGGTACAAAACACTCATGGCGTAAAGGATTTGCTTCCTACTTGAATCTTGCCTGAAGGGAAAACCAGGCAATGTGTAGCCTTATCTCCCGGGGCTTAATGTATAGTATTTATTAATGTACAGTATTTCTACTTTCCTAATATCTGTAACAATTCTTCTGTACCATTTAGCAGCGATTTGTGGGAAATACGTCTCCATTACTGTGGTTAGGTAGCATTTGAACCATTGGTCACCGTGTAAAATTATAGAAGGGATTCTTTTCTTCCATCTCTTGAAATTTCTATTATGTAATTGTGTTTGTTGGGATGTGTAAGGCAATTTTATTTTATTTTATTTTATGTTATTTTATTTTATGAGACAAAGTCTCACTTTGTTACCCTTGGTCGAGTGCTGTGGTATCATAGCTCACAGTAACCTCCAGCTCTTGGGCTTAGGCGATTCTCTTGCCTCAGTCTCCCGAGTAGCTGGGACTACAGTCACTCAACACAACACCCAGCTATTTTTTTGTTGCAGTTTGGCAGGGGCAAGGTTTGAACTTGCCACCCTTGGTATATGGGGCTGGCGCCCTCCCCACTAAGCCACAGGCACTGCCCAAGACAATTTTATTTTATACATAATGTTTGAGTATCATCAGTAAATAGTATTGTGTAATATCAAAATCACCAAATGAAGTTGACATTTTGAGATGATTTGCAAAGCTCATAGTATATTGGTAAAATGTACTGAACTAAAATAAAAATCGGTTTAAGACCCTTCTCCATTCTTTATAGCTGGTCAGATTTGGTCAAGTATCTTAATCAAAGCTTCAGTTCCCTTTTGGGTGTTTAAATCCCTAAATTATTCAAATGGGCATCTGAAAAAAGTGAACCTGGCAAAGGGTCTTGAGAAAAACATATCAAAATATGATTTGCTCACTAGATGTTATTCTAAGAAGGCCACATGTCTTTTATGTTGATCATCCAATTGGGAGTACCTCGGATGTGCCAGAAGAGCTAATATATAGCTCTCACTGCATTCACCCCCCTCTTTCCAATACTGGGAAATGAAGATGTCCTCAGGAGGAGGCCTGAGCCTCAGACTCCAATGGGAAATGTGGAGGCTGGTCTGCAGGCCTCGCTCTTCCTTCTCCAGGTCACACGATGTCACAAGTGGACAAGTGGTCCTGGGAGTTAAACAAAGCTGTTGTTGAGGCAAAGCTGTAGATTGTGTATTCCTCTTCAACTCTGCCACAGTCTCCCTCACTTGTTCAAATCTCCAAGCGCTTTTCAACGTATTTGATCCCCTCTACCGAGACATAAGCAATCATCCTCCTTAGGTATTTACCAAATTGATTTGAAAATTCATGTCCATAGAAAAAAACCTGCACATGAATGTCTATAGTACCTTTATTCAAAATCATCCAAAACTATAAGTAACCACTGCGAGCTTCCAGGTGCATCAATAAACAAACTATAGACCGTCACACAACTAAATTCTATTCATTGATTAAAATAAATGATCTATAAGTCCACGTAAAGATATGCGTACCATTGAAATGTATATTTCTAAGTGAAAGAAGCCAATCTTAAAAGAACTATGGTGCATCTTAGCAGGGTACTGGCGAAACTTATTAAAGGTAGAGTATTAATGTCTTTATATAGTGATCAAGGAAAGGCCATGAAGGATATCTGTAACAGTACGATCAAAATATTTCTGAATGTATATGAATCGTGCCCTGTG
>CAUYON010087548.1:0-12692 GCA_963573935.1 Arctocebus calabarensis
CCTGTAGTCCCAGCTACTTGGGAGGCGGAGGCAGGAGACTCCCTTGAGCCCAGGAATTGGAGGTTGCTGTGAGCTGTGATGCCACAGCACTCTATCCAGGGTGACAGCTTGAGGCTCTGTCTCAAAAAAAAAAAAAAAAAAGAATTCTTGCAACTCAATGATAAAAAGAGATATAATTCCATTTTGTGTTTTGTTTTTTTATTTTGAGAAGGGAGTCTCTCTCTCTCTGTTGCCTAGGCTAGAGGACCACGGTGTCAGCCTCGCTCATAGCAACCTCAGACTCCTGGGTTCAAGCAATCCTCCTGCCTCAGCCTCCTGAGTAGCTGGGACTACAGGTGCCAGCCACCACACCTGGCTTATTATTTTCTTTTCTTTTTCTTTCTTTCTTTTTTTTTTTGAGACAGAGTCTCACTGTATGTTGCCCTGGGTAGAGTGCCATGGCATCACAGCTCACAGCAACTTCAAATTCTTGGGCTTAAGCAATTCTCTTGCCTCAGCCTCCAAAGTAGCTAGCACTACAGGCGCCCGCCATAATGCCCAGCTATTTGTTGTTTTTGTTGTTGTCATTGTTGTTTGGCAGGCTCTGGGCTGGGTTCAAACCTGCCAGCCCCGGTGTACATGACTGGCGTCCTAGCCGCTGAGCTACAGGCGCCGAGACTATTTTCTATTTTTAATAGAGACAGGGTCTCACTACTTCTTGGGCTGGTCTTGAATGCCTGAGTTCAGGGAATCCTTCCACCTCAGCCTCCCAGACTGGTAAGATTATGGTGGCATGAGCCACCGTGAGTAGTCAATAACCCAGTGCTGCCAACATAAGTGCGGTGGCGAATTAAATGAATTTCATTGTCATAAAATTAATGCATACTATTAAACTTTTTACTAATTTGGTATATTTGACTAAGGCAAAACTTATAAAGATAAA
The DNA here is from genome assembly GCA_963573935.1 of Arctocebus calabarensis. NCBI lineage: Eukaryota > Metazoa > Chordata > Mammalia > Primates > Lorisidae > Arctocebus > Arctocebus calabarensis. The sequence continues at coordinate 923 of CAUYON010087548.1, forward strand.
ACTTTTGGTGTTTGTAATGTAATGTGTTATTTGCATTCTTGATTTTAAAATCCCATGCTTTTTATTATAGGTTTGCCAAGTATATTCAGGACAAGAAAAGGCTTAATTTTTAACTCATAAATTATAAATAAATTTAGAGGATCAAATATATAGCCATGTCTTAAACTTAAACTTCCACATATGCGGGAGAACATGAGAGATTTGTAAGAGTTTATTTTTTAAAGAAAAGAAACTCTCTTGAAAAAGTAGAAATGTAGAATTGACCAATTTGTATGAAGTCTAATCAAGCAAATCTTCCTGTGATGATGGTGGTATTTAAGTTGAAGGAAATTTGCCTGTAAAACAAATACTGCCATATACATACTGGATTTTTTTTAAATCGACGTTTTATGTTTTCATCTTAGCTTCTCCCTAATAAAATCTCTGCCTTGGCTCAGCGCCTGTGGCTCAAGTAGCTAAGGCACCAGCCACATACACCAGAGCTGGCGAGGTCAAATCCAGCCTGGGCCCACCAAACAACAATGACAACTACAACCAAAAAATAGCCAGGCGTTGTGGCAGGAACTTGTAGTCCCAACTCCTTGGGAGGCTGAGGGAGGCTGAGGCAAGAGAATCGCTTAAGGCCAGGAGTTGAGGTTCCTGCGAGTGTGATGCCACAGCACTCTACCCAGGGCGACAGCTTGAGACTTTGTCTCAAAAAATAAATAAGTAAATAAATAAAATAAAATAAGATAAAATCTCTGCCAGTGTTTATAGGCCTATTCTCCACAAGCAGCCTGGTAGCTTTATATTTGTATGAAAGCCACAGAACAAACTAGAAATAAATTAGAGATGGGGAAAAGATTAAGGATTGTACCCAAAGAAATCAGCTGAGAATCAGTTTTAAGTATAAATGAAGCACAATTAACATTTTATGGAGCACAAAATCATAAAAACAAATATTCTAATTAATTGCTTCTTCCTGCATCTTATAAAAGCTATGGCTAAATACCTTTAAGATTGAAAATAAGTTATATAATGCCATGGGTGAAGATTCTTTTTTCTTTGAGACAGTCTTACTCTGTCCCCCTGGGTAGAAAGTGTTGTGTCATCACAGCTCACAGCAACTTCAAACTCTTGGGCTCAAGCGATCCTCTTGCCTCAGCCTCTCCAGTAACTGGGCCTACATACGCTCCCCACAACACCCAGCTAATTTTCCTGTTTTTAGTAGAGACAGGGTCTCGCTCTGGCTCAGGCTGTTCTGAACTCCTGAGCTCAAGCGGAGTGCCTGGCTTGGCCTCCCAGAGTGCTACAATTACAAGGGTGAGCCACTGAGCCTTGCCCAGAGAAGATTTTAAATAAAGAGTTGCCAGGATGAAAAGTGAATTGTCCCGGTAAATTCACTGACTATATATTGCTGTGCAATCTTTTTTAAAATCCTAGTACATAATATTTATTTATTTAAGGAAAAGAGCATGCAGAGTCATCGCTTCTTAGAACCTTAATTTTCCCATCTGTAAAAATACAGTACTAGTTTAAAAAAAAAAAAAGTATTCCTTAAAATTTAATTCCTAGCAACAAATGCTAATGCGCTCTCGGTTTCTGACTGACTAGAGCGCCCTCATGTGTGTCTCTGTTGTAATGTTTTACAGATATCTGAAAATTATACTTTTGTTATCTCAGCAGCAATACAATTAATAATGCCTTTATTTTTGTACTTTTGATAGCTTCAAATATTAATCAACAAACTATAAAGAGAGTAGTTAATCCTACACAGTTCACTGTCAAACTTTTTATGTGCCAAATTGTACTCTAAAACAAACAACTAAATTGCCTGGGTGCCATGGTTCAGGCCTAAAATTGTAGCACTCTGGGAGACTGAGATGGGAGGATTGCCTGAACTCAGGAGTCTGAAACCAGCCTGAGCAACAGGAAGACCTCCTCTTTACTAAAAATAGAAAAGTTAGCTGGGCATTGTGGCTGGGTGCCTGTAATCCCAGCTACTCAGGAGGCTGAGGCAGGAGGATCTCTTGAGCCCAGGAGTTTGAGTTTGCTGTGAGTTATGACGCCATGGCACTCTACCCAGGGGGACAGAATGAAACTGTCTCAGAACAAAACAAACAAACAACCCCAACTAGGCTCGGCACCTGTGGCTCAGTGGGCTAAGGCGCCAGCCACGTACACCCGAGCTTGGCCGGTTCGAATCCAGCCTGGGGCCCGCCAAACAACAATGACGGCTGTAACAAAAAAATGGCCAGGCATTGTGGCGGGCACCTGTAGTCCCAGCTACTGGGGAGGCAGAGGCAGGAGACTCGCTTGAGCCCAGGAATTGGAGGTTGCTGTGAGCTGTGATGCCACAGCACTCTGTCCAAGGTGACAGCTTGAGGCTCTGTCTCAAAAACAAACAAACAAACAAAACAACAACTAGGTTATTTGAGTGGGGTGGGGGGGGTCACTGGTGGATTTTTCAGGCTTTCTTTGGAGACAGAGTCTTACTCTGTCGCCCTAGGTAGAATGTCATGAAGTCATAGCTAGCAATCTCAAACTCTTGGGCTCAAGACTACAGGTGTCTGTCACAGCAGCCAGCTAATTTTTCTCTTTTTAGTAGAGGGGGGTCTTCCTCTTGCTCAGGCAGGCCTCAAGCTTAAGAGCTCAGGCAATTCACCCACCTTAGCCTCCCAGAGTGCTAGGATTACAGGCGTGAGCCACTGCACCCAGCCTCTAAATTATTGTTTGATTGAAAGATTAATTTAATGACATAAAGTCATTAAAACTTCCAAGATAAATTTTTCATTACAACATTTTTTTTTTTAACAATCACAGTGGTTCACACCTGTAATCCCAGCACTTTGGGCGGCTGAAGATGATTGCTTGAGCCTGGGAGTTTGAAACAAGGCTGGCCAACAGACTGGCTGGCAAGACTTCATCTCTGCAAAAATTTTTTTTAATTACCTGGGTGTGGTTGTGTATGCCTGTAGTCCCAGTTACTCAGGAGACTGAAGCAGGAGTAGCTTGACCCAGGAGTTAGAGGTTGCTGTGAACTGTGACCTCACCAATTTACTCCTGCCTGAGCAACAGAATGAGAGCCTATCTCTAAATAAAAACATCATTTTATTATCATTCTTAAAAGGAAATAGGTAGTCAATTAATTATGTGACAGCTTGAGTTTTTCCAAAGAAAAATTTACTTGTTTAAATCATAGCATAGTGATTTCTTCCTAAGACTCCATTGCAGGGAACCAAAAGAATCTCATTTTTTTGAAAACTGTAGAAAAAATTAAAAATTAAAATCTCATAAATCCAATCATATTTTAAATGGCATTCAGCCAACAAATATTTACTGAGCCCCTACTATGTGCCAGGATTGAAATGTCAAGTTGAAGGTTCCCATGGCTACCAAAGTACAGCAAAAAAAAGCACTGAGGTTTTTTCTTTCTGTAAAATGACCTCATAATAACTGCCTCACTCAAGAGAGTTGTTGTAAGGATCCAATAACATGACTTATGTAACCACATTTTAAAAAGAGTGAAATGTTATTAAAATGTTTAAAAGAGAAAACTTAGTGATTTTGAGCACATATTTTAGGGATTGCTTTGCATATGGAAAATCCTTGAATGTGAGGCTCTGCTAATTTTTTTTTTTTAATTAAAAATTTTCTTCAGGGTTTAGTGCCTGTAGCTCAGAGGCTAGGGCGCTGGCCACATACACTGGGTCATGCATGTTCGAACCCTGCCCAGGCCTGCCAAACAACAATGACAACTACAACCAAAAAATACCTGGGCATTGTGGTGGGCATCTGTAGTCCCAGCTACTTGGGAGGCTGAGGCAAGAGGATTGCTTAAGCCTGAGCGTTTGAGGTTGTGATGTCACAGCACTCTACCCAGGGTGACATAGTGAGACTCTGTCAAAAGAAATTTTTTTTTCTTCAAGCTGGGTGTGGTAACTCGCACCTATAATCCTAGCACTCTGGGAGGCCAAGGTAGGAAAATCACTTGAGCTCAGGAATTCCAGACCAGCCTGAGCAAGAGTGAGACCCTATCTCTACTAAAAAATAGAAAAAATAGCCAGCCTTGTGGTGGTTGCCTATAGTCCCAGATACTCTAGGTTTAGGCAAGAGGAAATCAGGAGTTTGAGGTTGCTGTGAGCTATATTGATGCCAATGCACTCTCCCCAGTGTGACAGAGTGAGACTCCATCTCAAAAAATAAAGAAATAAGTCTGTGCACGGTGGCTCACACCTGTAATCCTAGCACTCTGGGAGGCTGAGGCGGGTGGATTGCTTGAGCTCATGAATTCAAGATCAACCTGAGCAAGAGTGAGACCCTGTCTCTAAAAAAATAGCCCAGCGTTGTGGTGGGCACCTGTAGTCGCAGCTACTTGGTAGGCTGAGCCAAGAGGATCACTTGAGCCCAAGAGTTGAGGTTGCTGTGAGCTATAATGCCATGGCACTCTACCAAGGGTAATAAAGTCAGACTCTGTCTCAAAAAAATAAATAAAATAGGCTCAGTGCCTGTGGCTCAACGGGCTAAGGCACCAGCCACATACACCTGAGCTGGCAGGTTCGAATCCAGCCCGGGCCCGCCAAACAACAATGATGGCTGCAACCAAAAAATGGCCGGGCGTTGTGGCGGGCGCCTGTAGTCCCAGCTACTTGGGAGGCAGAGCTTGGAGACTCACTTGAGCCCAGGAATTGGAGGTTGCTGTGATGCCACAGCACTCTACCCAGGGTGACAGCTTGAGGCTCTATCTCAAAAAATATATATATATATAATAAATAAATAAATAAAATATAATAATAAAATAAAATGTTGATGATGTAGACATACATACATACTGTTGTCGCTAGTTGTGTAGATTTCAATTAATTAAAAATAAATAAATAAATAAAAATTTTTTCTTCAAATTTTCCAGAATAGGAGAGAAAGTGGGAAAACAGGATTATGTCACCTATGACTAGTCTGAGCTACTCTTTTCTTCATAGCCTCTTACCTTCTTCCTTTTAGCAAGCTGTGGCACGGATTGGTTGGAGATGACCTCAGTTAAGCCACGACGTTAGACTGGCTGTACTGGGTTAGCCAGCATGGAGCAATGATTCTCCCCGGGCCAAAGCCAGAGCTTTCACCTTCCAAAATGTTCTGAAACCTTTGATATTCAAACGATGGCAGTATAGTAGATGATCCTAGGGTCCTGAGGAAAATTGAGCAGGTGATTTGGGGTTCTCCCACCCTAGGTTCGAACCTATTTCCTACTTTTTAACTCATTTTTTCTGTCTCCCAATATATCCACAGTCTCCCTTCCTGATGTCCTCTACCTGCTCAAAGTCCTCTATGGGATCACTAGAAAAACTCCCTGCCCACAATTCTGTCTTCTCCAAGCCCTAGTTTAAATTCTTATATTCTCATATGGCCTCCTGATCAATTGTCTCCAACCTTTTAAAGTTAGATGACTGGCAGGGAGCACTCTGGGAGGCTGAGGTGGGTGGATTGCCCTGAGCTCACAGATTCGAGACCAGCCTGAGCCAAGTGAGACCCCGTCTCTAAAAATAGCTGGGCGTTGTGGTGGGTGCCTGTAGTCCCACCTACTCAGGAGGCTGAGGCAAGAGAATCACTTCAGCCCAAGAAATTGAGGTTGCTGTGAGCTATGATGATGCCCCTGCATTCTACCCAGGGTGACAGAGTGAGACTCTGTCTCAAAAGAAAAAAAAAATAGCATAAGAGTGGATAGTGAGGCTCGGCGCCTGTGGCTCAATGGGCTAAGGCGCCAGCCATGTACACCTGAGCTGGTGGGTTCGAATCCAGCCCAAGCCCACCAGACAATAATGACGGCTGCAACCAAAAAATGGCCAGGCGTTGTGGCGGGCGCCTGTAGTCCCAGCTACTTGGGAGGCGGAGGCAAGAGACTCGCTTGAGCCCGGGAATTGGAGGTTGCTGTGAGCTGTGATGCCATGGCACTCTATCCAGGGTGACAGCTTTAGGCTCTGTCTCAAAAAAAAAAAAAAAGAGTGGATAGTGATTAGAGAATCAAACAGAATTTATAAAATGAAAATTATAATACTTGTGCAGTACCTGTAGCTCAGTGGGTAGGGTGCTGACCACATAGACCAAGGCTGGAGGGTTCAAACCTGGCCTGGGCCTACTAAACAACAATGACAACTGCAACAACAACAAAAAAATAGCTGGGCGTTGTGGTGGGCACCTATAGTCCTAGCTACTTGGGAGGCTGAGACAAGAGAATGGCTTAAGCCCAAGAGTTGGAGGTTACTGTGAGCTGTGACGCCACAGTATTCTACCCAGGATGACGTAGTGAGACTCTGTCTCAAAAATAAATAAATAAATAACATAAAAAGAAAATTATAATACTTGTAAGTACAAAATCAATGGGAATATTAAACACCTAAATGGGACCACTGAAGAATTAATTAGTGACCTAGAAGACAGTCCCCCAAATGACTCAGATTGCCCAGAGACAAAGAAATGGCAAGAATGAAAGGAAGATCAAGGGTCATGTATAATAAAGTCTGAAAGTAAAATGTACATGATGCGTTTCAGATGAGGTCAGGCTCATGCAAGGTGTATGACTGTAGACCATCAGAAAGAGAAGACAGAGGAAATGCGAAGAGGTCATATTTGAAGATTATGACTGAGAATTTTAAAGAATTAATGAGAAGGCTGGATGTGGTGGCTCATGCCTTTAATCCTAGCTCTCTAAAAGGCCAAGGTGGGTGGATCACTTGAGTTCAGGAGTTTGAGATCAGGCTGAGCAAGAGCAAGATTCCATCTTTCCTAAAAATAGAAAATTTAGCAGTGCATTGTGGAGGGGGCCTGTAGTCCCAGCTACTTCGGAGACTTAGGGAAGAAGATTGCCTGACCCTCAATGAATCCTCAAAAATTAAAAAAAAAAAAAGAAGAAGAAGAAGATTGCCTGATCCCAAGAGATTGAGGTTGCCATGAGCTATGATGATATCATAGCACTCTACCCACAGTGACAGAATAAGATTCTGTCTCAAAAAAAATAAAGAGCAAGAAAATTAACAAAACTCAAATATTTAATTTGAAGAAACTCAGTGAATCCCAATCCAGATAAATAAAAAGAAATTCACATCGAAACATATTATAGTGACATTACATAAAACCAAAGACAAAGATTCTAAAACAGCCAGAGAGAAATACAGTTTATCTACAAAGGACAAATGGGACAAATGAAAATGACAGCAGATTTCTCAAAAGCAGCAGAAGAAGCTGTATGTACGATAGTGTAATAACATCTCTAAAGTTGCAGAGAAAGATAATTTTCAAACTAGAATTATGTCCTAGCAAAACTATGTTTCAAGAAATCTTGAAACAATGACATTTTTTTCAATCATTGGTGGATGGAAGATACTATGTATCATCAGCTAGAGAATCGAATACCCTATCAGCAATTCTTGAAGTTTCTAATGAGAAATTCTGGAAAACTGGCGTTTGTAGAAGTTGTACAAATTCATAGGTGAGAACACAAAAAGATTAAAACAACAATGGATCTAACCACAACCACCACCAACCCTGCCTCAACTTTTACTCTCAGGAGTGCTTTGGTTATACCAGAGGTATACGGTTCAGTTTTGCAGATCTTCGGGGAAGGAACAATTCTGCTCCATTTCCTCCCGGCTGTCACCCACAAAAAGGCTTTCCTAGGCCTCTTCACTTCTAGGAGGAGTGGTTATTATGAGTGACTGAAGTCCAAGGCAATGACGGGGCCTTATTTACTTCTTCTGATGCAGAGATCTCTTCTTTTTTACCTTACAGGAGTTTCCTATGCAGAGTGTGTCATGTTAGTTTCAAGAGGAAGAAAGAAGAAATTCAACTTGACAGAGCTCCATAGTGGGAGTTACTGGGTTCTCATCCCTTGTTCATACCTCCTTATAGCTTCTCTAATCTGGAATGTCAAAGAGAGGAGGGGACCCAGGCATGTCTTGGTCCCCTGCTCTGGGTTTCTAAAGTGGATGTTCATCCTCCCCCAAGGTAAAGAAGACTACTACTGCTGTCCCTTCGGAAACTACGAGAGGCTTCTCTGCTTCATCCAAACACAGGAGAAATAACCAATCTTCCCTAGGCTCATTTTCCTTATCTCCAAAGAGACGAAAAGCACTGAATTCACAGGGAACTGAAAGTTAAACATCTTGAGGAAATCACCTAGCAGTCCAAAGAAGCTAAATGATTATTGTATTAGAATAGAAACAGAACAAATTGCAAAAAATAAAACTGGACCCAAACAGATGCTGAATTTGAAATATGATAAAACTAGCATTCCAGGTCAATAGAAGAAAGTTGGCTTATTCAGTAAGTATAATGAGACAACTGGTTAGACTTTTTTTTTAAAAAGCTGAATCATTACTTTATGCCAAAGTCAACTACATATATATCAAAAATTGAAAATAAAATACGAAACTATAGGAGTACTAAGAGAAATATGGATGAATATTTTTATAATCTTGGAGTGGGAAAGGCCTTTTAAAGTACGTGTTACCAAATTCAGATGCTTAAAAGAAATTTTTATTTTTATTAATTTTCTTTTTTGCAGTTTTTGGCCGGGGCCAGATTTGAACTTGCCACCTCTGGTATATGGGGCCAGTACCCTACTCCTTTGAGTCACAGGCACCACCCAAGAAACTTTTTTTTATAAATTTGGCTACATAAAAATTGAAGACTTAGACCTTTTCAAAAAACACAAAAGTAGGCTCAGTGCCTGTGGCCCAGTGGTTAAGATGCCAGCCACAAACACTGAGGGTGGTGGATTTGAACCCAGCCTGGGCCAGCTAAACAATAATAGTTGGGCATTGTGGTAGGCACCCATAGTCCCATCTGCTTGGGAGGCTGAGGCAAGAGAATCACTTAGCCCCAAGAGTTTGAGATTGCTGTGAGCTGTGATGCCATGGCACTCTACCCTGGGCGATATAGTGAGGGTCTGTCTCAAAAAAAAAAAAAAAACCCACAAAAATATAAAACTGTAACTCAAAGTGCTGTAAAAACAAATAAATAACAATGAGAAAACCCACATAAAAATAATACTGTAGGGCAGTGCCTATGGCTCAAAGGAGTGGGGCGCCAGCCCCATATATTAGAGGTGGTGGGTTCAAACCCAGCCCCAGCCAAAAACTGCAAAAATAATAATAATAATACTGTAAAAAAAAGAAGAGACATATCATGGTCTTGAGTAGGAAGAATTAATGTCATAAAAGGCCAATTCCTTCCAAATTAATATGTAAATGCAATTCCAATTAAAATACATTGATTTTTTAAAAAACTGGATAGTAATTTTAACATTCATATGGAAAAATAAATGAGAATATTTGAAAATATTTGGAAAAGGAAGACCAGCAAGGGGGTGTTGTCTTACTGTATATTAAACTTAAAATCGATCTATGGTGAACAAAAAAGTATGATATTGGCACAGGAAAGGACATATAGATCATTAGAAAGAATGGAATCCAGAAATTAATTAACCTACATGGGATTATATAGCATAAAATTCAGGAAGTAAACAAAAAAAAAAAAAAAAAAGAGAGAGAGAAAGAGAGAGAACATAAGTACTGAAATCTAAGTTCTGACACTAACTTTTTGTATAGCCTTGACAAAGTTAATTGTGTGCTTAAGTTTCCTCTTTAAAATAGGGTGGCACCTGTGGCTCAGTGGGTAGGGCGCTGGCCCCATATACTGAGGGTGGCAGGTTCGAACCTAGCCCCTGCCAAACTGCAACAACAAAAAATAACATAAAATAAAATCAGGATAATAATGGTATTTGCTTCAAAGAATAATAGTGAAAATTAGACAAATTAAAACAAAATGTGAGGCCAGGCACTGTGGTTCACACCTGTAACTCTAGCGCTCTGGAAGGCCAAGGTGGGAGGATACCTTGAGCCTAGGAGTTGAGACCAGCCTAAGCAAGGGAGAGACCTCATTTCTACTAAAACTAGAGAAAGTAGCCCAGTACTGTGGCAGGTGCCTCTAGTCCCAGCTACTGGGGAGGCAGAGGAAAGAGGATCACTTGAACCCAGGAATTTGAGGTTGCAGTGAGCTATGATAACACTTAGGTGCATTAATTAAAATAAAGCCTCTACAGACGATTGCTGGTTATACAGTATTGAAACTATCTGTCAGACTTTTTAATAAGCACTCTAAAAGTCTAAGATTTAGAAACTATCTTTAAAAAAGCTAGCAATATAAAAACAAAATATAAGCAAGAAAATATTCAGTCATGAGTGCTTCCAAATTTATCAACTTTTCACTGAGCTGGGATATAGCTCAAACATTGCTGATCTACACAAAATACTGATAATTAGGCTGTTTTTATAATGTACTCATTTTAATACATAACTCAATGAACAAGTTCATTTATATTATAATTACCTATGATTATTAAAGTATTTAGCAGTCTGCTGTGCTTGAGAAAATATGAAAATCAACAAAAGCATATTTATTTAAAATACTGCTGGTGGCCAGGCAAGGTGGCTCAAGCCTGTCAATCCTAGCACTCTGGGAGGCTGAGGTGGGTAGATAGCTTGAGCTTAGGAGTTCAAGACCAGCCTGAGCAAGAATGAGATCCTGTCTCTACTAAAAAAGGTAGAAAACTTAACTGGGTGTGGTGGTGCAGGCCTATAGTCTCAAATACTTGGGATGTTCTGGCAAGAGGATCACTGGAACATAGGAGTTTGAGATTTCTGTGAGCTATGATGCCACAGCACTCTGGCCTGGGGCAACAGAGTGAAACTCTGTCTCAAAAAACAAAACAACAACAACAAAAATACAACTGCTAACAAAAAAAAATTCATAATTTGGTGCTTTAACAAATATAAACTTCTGACCACATGCACTGAGGCTGGCAGGTTCAAACCCGGGTGGGGCCAGCTAAATAACAATGACAACTGCAAGAAAAAAATAGCCAGGTGTTGTGGTAGGTGCCTGTTTTCCCAGCTCCTAGGAAGGATGAGGAAAGAGGATTGCGTAAGCCCAAGAGATTGAGGTTGTTGTGAACTGTGATGCCATGGCAGTCTATCGCTGCTCAAATTTTTATAATCTGTCAAAAAAAAAAAAAAAAAAAAAAAAAAAAAGTTCTGTACTTGACTTCTTTAAAATAGGCCAAATTAGTCCTAATTTAATCCACTAAAAAATTCACAGGCGGTGCCTGTGGCTCAAAGAATTAGGGCGCCGGCCCCATATACTGGAGGTGGGGGGTTCAAACCGAGCCCCAGCAAAAAACTGCAAAAAAAAAAAAAGAAAAAATTCATAAAAATATTTCCAGTATCAGGCTTTATCTCAGGTAAAAGACAATTGGATATGACTAAAATACAGTCAGCCCTCCAGATCTGTGGTTCTGTATCCTTAGATTCAACCAACTGCAGATCAAAAATGCTAAAAACAAACAAACAAAAAACAAAAACCAGAAGGAGGGAGGGGTGAGGAAAGGAAGAGCAGAGAGAGGGAAGGAGCGAGGGGGGTGCGGTCTTGGTGTGTGCCACACCTTTTGGGGGCAAAACGCGATTGTAAGAGGGTCTTTACCTAACAAATGCAATCAGTGTAACCTGGTTTCTTGTACCCTCAATGAATCCTCAACAATTAAAAAAAAAAAAACCACCGACTCAGTGCCTATGGCTCAACGGGCTAAGGCACCAGCCACGTACACCTGAGCTGGCGGGTTTGAATCCAGCCCGGGCCCACCAAACAATGATGGCTGCAACCAAAAAAATGGCCGGGTGTTGTGGAGGGCGCCTGTAGTCCCAGCTACTTGAGAAAAGGAGGCAAGAGACTAGCTTGAGCC
>CAUYON010087550.1:0-16712 GCA_963573935.1 Arctocebus calabarensis
GTTAGTATAAATATCTCTCAAATGCAATTATGAAATAAGGACATTTTCAGACCCTGAAGGCCAAGTTTGCCACTATCAGACCACATACTAAAGTTATTCTAAAACTACTAAATGCAGAACACAAATGTTTTCACATAGTAAGTGAGAAAATCTCAGGAATGTTATGTCGAATAGGCGGATGAAATTATCTTAGATTGTATATGAAGCCTGCACACTGTACTCCATGATTGAACTAATGTACACAGTTATGATTCAATAAAAAAAAATGTAAATGTAAAATGTGATTGGGAAAAGAAAAAGTTCTCAGCACACACACAAAAAAAACTAAACTAAAAAGTATGTAAAATGATGGCTACATTAATTAGATTGATTTAGCCATTTCATAACACATACATGTATCAAAACATTACTTTATACCCCACAAGTATATGCAATTTTTATTTGTCAGTTAAACCTTAATAAAGCTTAGGGAAAAAAGTGCTAAAAGCAGCAACTAAATGGGATGTAATGAAACTGAAGGTCAACATCATTCACTTTAGTTTCTCTAAACAATTTCTAGTAACTTGCTTTTAAGGAATACTACTTATTAACTGTCATAGAGGTTCTTTTTTACTTGTATAAAGGTGCTGAGAAACAAATTTCAATAATTTCAGTGATGGAAACTAAATCATAAAAGAAAGTTATTAATAATATATTTCAAACATGGTAATTATTATGTTTTTACTAACTATCGGGGACTAAAATAATGTCTCCTGTAGCCAATTTTTCCTTCACATTTATTTAATGACACTGATCTTTTGAAATGGCAGGATTTAACTTTTATTTTTATTTTATGTTACTGGTGCTTCAAAGACTTACACAATGGTGGGCTACTAATTTTCTCAATGGCTACACACTCTTGCAGGTGGCAAATCTAGGTTTCAAGTTTGGTTTCTACGTCCTCCCTGAACACTATACACTGTAAGGAACATAGTGCTTCTGACCGTTCTGCCCCAGGGCTATGTGAATAATAACTGGACAAGAGAAAGTTTGTGTTTATTACCATTGAGAACCAATAACAATTTTTTGTTATGATTTGCATTGAAGTGGTCTACGTGCTCTACACTCTGAAGGAAAATGTGACTTACACAGAAGTACTGAGATTCATATACAGTTGCACAAATGCTTTTAACAAGCACCATCGAAATTTCCCACAACGTCACCGCGATTGTTTCTTTAAGTTAAGAAAAAATCTTCAGTAGCACCTATGCTCAATGGGTAGGGCGCAGGCCACATAACACCGGGGCTGGAGGGTTCGAACCCTGCCTGGGGCCAGCTAAACAACAATGACAACTGCAACCATAACAACAAAAACAAAAAGAGCCAGGCGTGTGTGGGCACCTGTAGTCCCAGCTACTTGGGAGGATGAGGCAAGAGAATCGTGTAAGAGTTTGACGTTGCTGTGAGCTGTGACACCACAGCACACTGCCCAGGGTGACAGTTTGGAATTCTGTGTCAATAAAAGAAAGAAAAAAAAAAAAAAAGAAAGAAAAAATCTTCTGAAATAGTGTGGCAGGAGCTCAAACGAAAGGCAAATTAAATCAAAACTATAAAAATCCAAAAAACCAACCAACCAACCAAACAACAACAAAAGAAAATTAAATAAAAATGAAGCAATGTGAGTTGGCGTGCACAGGACTGGCTCCCTGCTATATGTTCTTGATTTTGAATATCTCAGTTATTTTCAATTTCCTTGACATTAAGCATATTTGGATAGATATGAACCTAATTCCATGTATTGTTTTAATATTATTTTTGCCTATTATAAGAAAATCAAGACACAACTAATTTGTCAACAATTTCTGAGATTACTATCTGGGCATGCTATGTAAAAGACACTAACTTGGTTCAGAAATCAAGCATTGATTAATTTTAACTCTGACAAATTTGAATCTGATTTGTGGTGAATTTCAATAGATCTGACCTTTCTTAATTACTCACATTTCAAGGCGGCATATGTCTGTTTAATGCTTTTGTGTGAGTTTCCCATTTGGGCTTTTCACTTATTACCAGCTTGATTTTAAAGTACTTGTCTCAGACATCTGCAGTAGAATCTTCTCTATTGCCAATGACATCCATTTTAGTGGTTATCCTCAGAGGATGCAGATTCCATACCTCTGAGGCTGTCCTGGAAGAAAAGAACTAGATTAAAATAAAATTTGTGGCAAAACCAACCTTGTTTCATCTTTGGCTCTTTCTCTGCTATTAGGAGGCTGCATACACGGTTCTCTGCACTAAAAGGGCATGATTTTTTTTTATTTCAGACGCCTTAACTTTCTAATGTTTTTTTTTTACCCTGGTATATAGAAGAAAATACAGAATAAATCTTTTGCTTAAGATGACAAGAAAATTAAAAACAGTGAAACAAGCATTCATTTCTCAGGGGTCATAAAATTGTGTACAAGTATTGTGAATACTACAACCACACAATATTGTAAGATTGGCATGTCTGATTACCTCACATCATACTTATAAATTCTACTCCTAATAAAAATACATATTTATAAAGTAGTTTAGGAAAAACAGAACTGATATTGAGAAACTAAAAATTCAGAGCTATAAATAGTATCCTGTGAGCTATAATGTACCTTTTGCCCAGGTAGATAATGTGAATGTTGACATGGATGTGAGGGCAGGTGGGTTACTCTGGGAAGAGAGCTGCTGATTTTGTTAGAGAGTTACAGAAATTTAGCACTCCTAAATAAATGCAATAATAGGAAGTGACTGATACAATAGCTAAAGCAGGAAGTACTTAATTACAAGATATTTGGAAAACAACCCTAAATCCTTTTACAGATTAGTTACATTTGACGCATTTAAAAGGCAAGTGGACAGTCCTTTCTCATCAATGGGTCCTATGTGTCCTTTCATACAGCTTTCATTGCATAGTGGACGACTCTGGAGAGAGATAAGTCACTTTGGAGTTTGACTAGGGTTATGCATTTATGAGCAGAAGAAAAGCTGAGGAAAGGTTTTTCTTTTTTTTTGCAGTTTTTGGCTGGGACTGGGTTTAAACCTGCCACTGCCGGCATATGGGGCTGGCGCCCTACTCTTTTGAGCCACAGGCCCCGTCCACTGAGGAGAGTATTTTTAAAGGGACACTTTGCAAAGTGGGCAGAGTTTAGGAAACTCAACAAAGGATAGTTTAGTGCCCACCCTTACCCTGCCGGGAGGGATCTAAGGACAGCGAATGCCCCAACATCAAGAATCACAGAAACCTGGGAAGGGCTTGAGGAAAGAGAATGAGATGTACCCAATACACACCCATGTTTGTGGACATTAGATCACCAAAGAAAAATCATTTTAAAACTAAATTTAGTTAACATATACATCTCTGATTTGTGATCCTCTGCAGCTTCCTCTCGAACTTTACAAAATTTGAAAAAAGATGTTACAGAATCTACTGTTTCTTGTCAACCTGTCACCAGCAGGAAACTCCTAAATAAAATAAGTCATCAGTAACTGCAACTACATTAACAATAACTATTATTAATTTGTTAAAATGTGTTTCCTATTCTTCATGCCTTTAATTTACCTTTTTTTTTTTCAATCTTCATAGCTTAACTTTTAAACATTGGCTATATCATCATACTGATGGAATTCAAATATTCCACTGTTCACAGTGCTGTATGACCTTGGACGAATGACTGTGAACTTGTACAACTTACCTTTGCTGCATATTAGTTTGGTCATATGAAAAATGAAGACAAGTTTTCTATGTCTCAGGATTTTGTTGCCAACATATATAAGAGGAACTCAATACATTTTAGTTGCAATTATTGCTTCTGGGAAGCTATATGGCTAATTCATAAATAACAAATAATAATTTATGTAAACTATTAACTGGCAAAAAAACTATGATATAACCATATTTTAAAATATGAACATGGAAACAGTATTTTCCTCTTAGAATTTCTGTGAATATCAAATGAGATAAAATGTGGCAAGTTCTTTTTAATGTATATTAAGCTGGTTCTTAGTATTTTTATATTAAAATATTAAAGGGGTACAAATCTTTTTGTTACACAGATACCTTATATAATGCTTAAGTCCATACTTTCAGTATACCTGTCACCAGAATAGTGTTGAGTATACCCAATAGGTAATATTTTTCCCGCAATTCCCTTTCTCCCCACAAGGTGTCTCATGACCTTTATACTGCTTTGTGCCCCTGTGTGTACCCATCTTTTAGCTTCCACTTATTAGTGATAACATATGGCATTTGTTTTATCATTCTTGAGATAGTTCTCTTTGGATAATGGTCTTCAGCTGCATCATTTCAATCGTTTTCATGCCTGAGTAGTACTCAAAGGTATGTACACAGTGTGCCAAAAACAGTTGCATGTTTTAAGAGATGTTATCTATGCATTACTTTTCGAAGTTGAATTCGAATTACAGTAGCCATGTGCGTATGATGTTTGCTCAAAAAAGGGCATTAATTAAATGAATGTTTGTGTCACCATGCAGTAGGCAGGGTGGTCAAAGAAAATGATTGAAGCAAGATTGTTGTTCAAGGAGCACAAGACCAGTTTGAAGTGGTATTTATAATTTGAAAACACTGTGGAGGTAAAATGATAGCAGAGGAGTGACATATGCAGCAGAACCTCCAACACCCCTAGCATTTGCATGCATGTATTGTGTGGAGTGTGCTCAAGGGAAGGCCTCGCACAAGTCTTTTGGTCAACATTGCTCAAGCATTTCTATGCTGTTACCTTCAAGCGTCTGGACCCTGACAGTAGCCAGCACCTCTTATAACTGCAAAAGTCAAAGAGGACTTGTATTCATCTTTTGTTATTGGCATATTTTAAGTATTACAAATTTTATAATATTTTCTTTATCAACTCATGAATTGGCAAGCGCTTACCTTAATTCCACATCTTTGCAATTGTGAATAGTGCTGCGATAAACATTTGAGTGGCGCTATATTTTTTTATAAAATGACCTTACTTCCTTTGGGTAGATACCTAGCAGTGAGATTGCTTGATTGAATGGCAGGTCTGCATTTATTATGTATTCTTTTTGAGGAATCTTGACACTGTTTTCCATAGAGGTTGTACTAGTTTGCAGTCACACCAATGTTTTACTGGCCCTTTCTCTCTGCATCCATGCCAGCTTCTATTATCTTTGAGTTTCAAATAATGGCCCTTCTGCTGGGGGGAGGAGATGTCTCAGTGCAGTTTTAATTTGCATTCCTACAATGATTAGTGATGTTGAGCATTTTTTCATATGTTATTAGCCATTTGTCTATCTTCTTTCAAAAAAATTCTGTTTATGTCTTTTGTCTACTTTTCATGGGTATTTGTTTTTCTTGCTGATTTATTTTAGTACTTGGCAGATTATAGATATGAGTCTTTTGCAGATGTATAATTTGAAAATGTTTTCTCCTATTTTGTAGGTTGTCTATTCATTCTGTTGACAATTTCATTTGCCATGAAGAGCTTTTTCATTTAATAAAGTCCCATTTATTTATTTATGTTTTTATTATATTTACCAGTAGGGTATTAGTCATAAATTTTTTGCCTAGGTTGGTGTGAAGGATAGTTTTTTCTATATTTTCCTTTAGAATGTTTATGGTTTCATGCTTTAGGTTTAAGTCTTTTCTTCACCTTGAATTAATTTTTGTATATGATAAGAGGTAAGGGTCCTATTTCATTCTTTGCATGTGGCTCTCTAATTGCCCAGGCTTGTTTATTGAATTGGGCTTCCTTTCCCCAGTGTACATTGTTATCTGCTTTGTTGAAGATCAGTTGGTTGTAGGTAGAAGGTTTTAGTTTTGCATGCTGTATTCTGTTTTGATGTGCATTGAATTGAGTATATAAATCATTTTTGGTAGTAAGAGCATTTTAATGATGTTGGGTCTACCAATCAATTGAACATGGGATGTTTTCCCATTTTTTTGTGTCATCTGCAATTACTTTCATTGACGTTTTGTAGTTCTTCATATGGAGATCTTTCCCTTCCTTGGGTAAGTCTATTCTTATATATTTGATTTTATTTGTAGCTGCTCTGAATGATACTGAGGCCTTCACTTGACTCTCAGCTTGACTATTATTAGTATCTAGAAATACCATAGTTTGATGATGTTGATTTTGTCACCTGAGACTTTGCTGCATTTTTGTATTAATTCCGGGAGTCTTTTGGTGGCATCTTCAGAGTTTTCTAGATATAAGATCATATCATCAGCAAATAGGGATAGTTCAAACTTCTCTTTTCCAATTTGGATGCCATTTATTTCTTTCTGTTGCCTGTTTGATCTGGGTGGGACTCCTAATATAATGTTAAGTAGAAGTGGTGACAATAGGCCTTCTTGCCCTGCTCCCAGTTCTTAGGGGGAATGCTTTCAACTTTTCGCCATTCAGTATATATGTCACATATGGTTTTTATAATTGTGAGATATGTTCATTTTATGTCTAATTTGTGGAAGGTTTTTATCGTGAAAAGGTACTGGATTTTGTTGAATGCTTTTTCTGTATCTGTTGAGATGATAGTATGGTTTTTGTTTTTGTTTCTGTTTCTGTGTTGAATCATGTTTATTGATTTGCATATGTTGAATAAAACCCACTTGATCATGGTGGGTTATGTTTACAGGGTGCTGTGGAATTTATTTTACTAGTGCTTAGTTAGGAATTTTTGCTTCTATGTTCATAAGGGATATTGGTCTGTAGTTTACCTTCTTTTGTTGTTATGCCCTTTCCTAGCTTTGCTATCACCTTGATATGAAAGCTAGGAAAGATGGCTTCATAGAACAAGTTAGGGAGCAGTCTTTCCTCATTGATGTTATGGAATGATTTCTGTGGGAGAGATACCAGTTCTTTTTGGGGTCTGGTAAAATTCAGCTATGAATCTATTTGATCCAGGGCTTTATGTTGTTGTTGTTAGTAGATGTTTTACTACTGCTTCAGTCTCATTTTATTTTATTTATTTATTTTTTAGAGACAGAGTTTCACTTTGTCACCATCGGTAGAGTGCTGTGGAGTCACAGCTCACAGCAACCTCCAGCCCTTCGGCTTAGGTGATTCTCTTGCCTCAGCCTCCTGAGTAGCTGGGACTACAAGGGCCCTCCACATCCGGCTGTTTTTTGTTGCAGTTTGGCTGAGGCCGGGTTTGAACCCACCAACTTCAGTATATGGGCCCAGTGCCCTACTGACTGAACCACAGGTGCCTTGATGGGTTTGATTTTTATGTCTTCCTGATTCTGACCTGACATGTTGTATTTCTAGGAATTTAGTCATTTCCTCTCTGTTTTCTAGGTCTGTTTTTTCTTTCTTTTTTTTTGCATAGATTTTTCTCGGTGTTCACTGATAATCGACTGTATCAACTGGTCAGTTGTAATGTCTCATTTTTACTTTCTGATTGAGGTTACTTACGTCCCTTCTTCTGTGTCTGGTTAACCTACCTACTGGTCTATCCACTTTGCTTATTTTTTCACAGAACCAACATTTTGTTTTATAGATCGTGTATATTGTTTTCATTGGTTTCCATTTCATTAGTTCTGCTCTATGTTTTGTTATTTCTTTTCTTCTGCTGGATTTGGATTTGGTTTATTCTTCTTGTTCTAGTTCCTTGAGGTATGAAATTAGGTTGTTAATTTTTAATCTTTCTGTCTTTCTTTACGTAGGCATTTAAAGGTATAAACTTTTCCCTTAGGGCTTTTTTTTTGTGTGTATCCCATGTAGTTTTGAAAGTTGTGTCTGCTTTGTTGAGGAATATTTTTATTTTTATTTTAATTTCATCATTGATCCAGGATCATTCAGCAGCAGGTTATTTAGTTTTCATGACTTTGTGCCAATATGAATGTTTCTCCTAGATTTATAGTTTTATTCCACTGTGGGCTGAGATGAATGCTATGTGGTATGATTCTTATTTTTTTTTAATTTTATAATACTTTTTTTATGCCTAAAATGTGATTAGTCTTGGAAAATGTTCCATTTGCTGATGAGAAAAATAAACATCAGTAGTTTTTTTAGTACAATATTCTGTTAATGTCTGTTAGATCTATTTTTTTCTAGACTCTTGTTTAAATTAAATGTTTCTTTATTCATTTCCTGCTTCGATGATCATCAGTTCTGTCAGTGGAATTAAGATGCTTCTGTTTCCTGACAATTAAGTTACTTCTGTTTATTTATTTGCTTGGATATAGAAAAATTTTATTTTTGAAACTGAGAGCTCCTGTCTTAGGCGCATATATATTTGGGATTGTTGTGACTTCTTTTGTAATTGCTCCCTTTACTATTCCCTTAGGACAATGTTAGCCTTTTATCCACCATTATTGATTTAAAGTCAATTTTATCTAATGTGGTAATCACTACACCTGTTCGCTTTTGGTTTCCATTTCATTACCTTGCATCTGTGTGAATTCTTCTCATTTAGATGAAGACAAAAAATACATGGCTTTCGTTTTTTGTTTTTTAATTTATTCAGCCAGTGTTATTCTTTTAAATGGGGCCTTGAAAACATTCATGTTGTATGTCAGTATTGATATGTGTGGGATTCTGTTTTGCTTAACATGTTGGACAATACCTTATTGTTTTGTGTTCCCTCTTGTGATATTGTGTCATAAGAGCTGTGAGCTAAAACTTTTGGGTATTTTTACATTGGTAGGTGTCTATTACATATTGTGTGCTGGTTGTATGTGTTATATAGTGCACTTTTGAGCATTTCCTATAGTGCAAGTCCAGAAGTGATAAATTACCTTAGTATTTGCTAATCTGGGAATGGCTTTCTCTTTAATTTATGAAAATTAGTTTTGTGGGCTTAGAGAATTCTTGGCTGGCAGTAATTTTGTTTAAAGAGACTAAACATAAGACCCCGTTTCTTTCTGGCTTAAAAGGTTTCTTACAGGATGTCTGCAGTTAGTGTGACTGGTTTTTCTTTGTATGTTACTTAATATTTCCACCTCACAGCTTGTAGGACTTTCTGCATCTTGCTGTCTTTGGCCAGTCAGATGTTTATATGCATTTGTGATGCTCTTTTTGCAGTTAGTCTGTTGAGTATTCATTGAGCTTCTTGTACCTGTATGTCTAAAACTCTAGCAAGACCTGCAAAATTTTCCTCAATTCTTCCCTCACATATTTTTCAGACCTTTTGCTTTTTCTTTTTCAGACTCATGAATACTTACCGTTCTTATATTTTGCCATTCCATAATCCCATATTTCTCATAAACTTTGTTTATTCTTCTTAATTATTTGTTATTTTTGACTGAGTCAGTTAATTTGAAAGAGTTGCCTTAGCTGCCTTCAAGGTCTGAAGTTTTTTTGTTGTTGTTGTTGTTAGTTTAGTCTATTCTTAAAACTTTCCACTGTGTTATGTAATTCCCTAAATAATATTTTATTTACAGAGTTCTATTTTTTTTAATATATATCTATGTCTTTACTAAATTTTCCTTTGGTTTCCTAAATTTTTTTTCTGGTTTCTTTGAGTTGGTTTTCAATTTTCTCTTGGTTCTCACTGAGTTTCCTTATAATCTATATTTTGAATTTTTAATCTGTTATTTCAGTAGTTTTATTTTAGTTGGGATCCTTTGCTAGAGAACTGGTATGCTTTTTTGAGGGTGTCTTTTCACTTTGATTTTCATACTTGAGGAGTTCTTGCAGTTCTCATTCAGAGCAGCTGCCATGTCTTGTTTTTGGATTTTGATTAATTTAGATGAGATCCCCCGCCCCCTTTTTCTTAAGGGTATCTCTGTAGTATATGGTGCATAAGGACCTTTGGCTTTTCTTTTGGGTACTTTGATAGGGGTCTAGGTTCTCAATGGATATCTTGGTTATATATATATCTTTCACATGGTGGTTTTCTCAACTGCTAGGTACTTGTACATTGTAGCAGTGGTGAGCTATGTGTGTGGGCAGATTCTGTGTCTCTTGTTGACCAGGGAAGATGAAGGTCTTTGAAATTCTCTCTATTTCCCCAACAATTTTCCCTAACAATATGAATTATACTGGGACATACAGCTTAATCTATGAGAATTTAGGAGATGCTTGTGGGTGAGAATCAGCCACACCCTATAGTTTGAGTCAGTAAATGCTGTAATGGGCTGTATATGTTGTCCTCCCTGCCAATAGGTGGTGCTCACAGAAAAAAGCCAGTTGCACTGGTGTTTTGGGGACTTATGACTGGCTCTGGTTGATCAGGAGAAGCAATCAGATGCCCTTGGTGGTGAATAGGGCCCCAGAGCTCCCAGAAGACCTTTTATGCCCACCACAGCAGTGGTGATTGGGGTAGTGAGGCTGTGCAGCCCTGGGGGGGTGAACCTTCATTTGTGCTCCAGGATAGCAGGCACCAGAGGTGTCTGGGCAGAGGCTGAGAGTCAGCTCCCAGGCCATGAAGGAAAGCCACAAGAGTGGGGTTAAAGTTGCCCCCCCCCGGCCAGAAAGTCTGCTCATGGGGAAGAGGCCATCTAAGATGTACAGACTGATGCTCAGGTATGGTTCTCATTCTTTGCCTTTTTTCTTTGCCCCATGGATCTCTTTGGTCCTGCATCTGGCAACCGGCCACAGCTCAAACTTGCTGAGCTCATCAGTAATGATACCACTGGGGCTGGGGCTACAGCAGGTCTTTAAGAGGAAAGGCTTGGATCCCACTCTCTGTGGAAGCCTTGGTGTGGGAGTATACACCAACAGAGGGAAACAGCCTCTTCTGAGAGCCCCAGCTCAGTTGTCTCTTGTGGCACCTGTGCTGACTCACATGGAAACTACTAATCAGTAGTGGTGGGTGGGGGAAGGGAGATAGAGCAGAAGAGTCAGAATAGAAAAGGGCTAGAACACTGTTATCCTTTGTCCCACTCCCCTAAAGGCAGCTCCCCAGAATGTCCAAGATCTGGGATCACAGAATTCCCCCAAGACCCACCAGTCCCCTGAAGTCACCACAGTCTGCACAGGAATTAAGAAACATTTATGTGGGGTCCAGTGGTAAGAAAACCAAAGGACTGATGCTTTCTCCATGAAGCTTTCATGTACTAGACAAAGCTGCACAATGGGTGGGGAAGCCATATAGCACCCACTACCTTGTCTCAGGTCTGTGATGGGGGAGTGACCCAAGGGGGCTGCCAACTATTGCTTTGGCTGAAGAAGCTCCTGGGTCACTAGTGGAAGTACCTTTTGAGCATATGAGGGTGGAGGAGCTCTCCAGCAGCTGTAGAGCCTATAGTCTTCTGGAGGAATGAGGAAGGAGAAGCAACTCCATCCCCATCTACCTTTTAGACAGGGTTTCAAGTTCCTCAGGGGTTAATCTTGGCCGAGCTCTTGCTCTGTTCTGTTTTTCTTTGCAATATCTTCCCATAGAACATCTAGTAGGTTTTGGCACTTTCCCTTCAGAATTACTTGTAAGCTATGTTATTTCTTCATTTAAAACTTTTCCTTCTTTCTGCGATAATATGGTGACTGACATTTCTAGTCAGCCATCTTGCCTCACATCTTATTATTATTGTTATTAAAAGGAATGGACCTTTCTCATTTGGTAGTCAGTTCTCTCCAGGCGGATGTCTGGGCTGGTTGACCTTTGATTGTGTCTCATATGGCCCTCTACAGTGTGTCTTTTGTCTGAAATACCAGCAGAAGGAGGAATAGGTTAAGTCCTTACCTTTTAGCTTTTGCTTGGGAAAATAAGTTTGAGCAAAAAAGAGAGACTGATTTAGATCCATTTCCTTATAGGCTGAGAATAAAAATTATAAGAATAAGGAAATGAGGGGACTATTTTATAAATGTAGTTACTCAAACATTTTTCTTAAATAGTTAGAAGTAAGAAAAGCAAGATACTTTTACAAGGTTATATTTTAAGTGATTATTCTAGCAAAGAAAATGATAAAGACAATGTAAGAAACAGCAGGATAATAAGGGCATTTCTTTGGCATAGACATTAAAGTACAGTTGCAAAGCACATATGATTTACTATTCTCCTTTAATGGAAGTATTAAAATATGTATATGTTATTTATAATGTATTCAAAGCTATATGGTTTGTAATCTCTAAAGAGAACCTATGTATTTTTGAAGAACAAAATTCTGGGGTAAATCCATTTACCTCTTTATGATCTATACTGGTATGCTTGTAAATCCACTAAAAATATTTTAGTATGTCTTTGAGATATAACTCATACTGATGAATTTGTGTGTGTGTCTGAGCATGTATGTGCCATTGCAATGCAGATCACTCTACACATATTTTGAATTGGAGAACATATGGGAATTTTTATGATGTAGATGGATATGAAATATCATTTAGGATTGTTTTGCAATTTCAGGCTTCTTAACATGCTTATATGCAGTTTTTCCTATGAAACCTTCATGGAGGGGTAAAATTACAATGAAGCTATTTAAGAAGCTCTTGATTCTGGTCCCTTTACAGTCATAGATCAGCACTTTGACCTTGGACAAAGTCATTTAACCTATGTACTTCAGTTTATTAATCTCTAAAGCATTTAGGTTGAAGTTTGTGATCTCCAAGATCCTTATGGTAAAATTTTATGATTCTCTGTGAGTTAATTGTTGCAATATTTTGCGGTCAAGTTGGCCTCCTTCATTGTTTAAGGCAGCAATAAACAAGAATAATCTCTGCTCTAAAATTAGAATATTCTGTAACTTATTAAAATTAGAGAAGAATACTTAAAGGAGAATAATGATTACATCATTTGATTTAGGTACAAAGCTGAAAAATTCAAAACAAAGCTTGTTTACCATCTCTTGAGTTCTTGCATTTGTTGACCAGAATTTCTTTCTTCAGTAGGTTCTTGGTCTTGGAAAGTTGAAAAATGAACCTATAGGACCAAACAGATCAGTGATAAGATGGGATTTATTAGAAAGAAAGACATCAGAGCCTCTAGAAGAAGGAGGAGAACCAAATGGGAAGTCCCAGCACAGGTCTTTATCTAGAGGGTTATGTACTGTTTTATAAATAGAGAAGTCTGGAGAATTACACTTGGCCAAGACTTGGTAGACAGAAGACACCTTTCAGTGTTGACTAGCAAATGAGTGTGTTAACAAATGAATACAGTCTTTCTAGCTCTGGGCAAAAGCAGCTGGGAGTCCACTCTAGAAAGGGCTTACTCCTGTCTTGATTGTATCCAGAGAGTACAGTGAGGATGAAAAGAAGTTTGTTTGTGTAGGTCTGGAAAACAGAGGTCTTTGTCCAGCACTGAATGAGAGAACCCTATATCATTTTGTTAAACACAAATCAAGACAAACTTATTATTCCTTACTGCTGAAAGCTACATAACACTGTGGGTGTTTTGGTTAATGTCTTTGCTATAGTCTGACACTATCGTCCAATCTGCTATTGTTCATTGTCAG
Organism: Arctocebus calabarensis; assembly: GCA_963573935.1. Lineage (NCBI taxonomy): Eukaryota > Metazoa > Chordata > Mammalia > Primates > Lorisidae > Arctocebus > Arctocebus calabarensis. Next base: position 13,322 of record CAUYON010087550.1, read on the forward strand.
TGCCAGTGACATAACCTGGGCTTACTTACATACACAAAGTGGATTTCAAAGAAAGGAATGCCAACATCTTTTCTGTTGCTGGGATTCCTTTGGTCACATATTATATCTCACTTTCCTAGTATGAGGCCACTGGCCTGTGTTCCAGCATTAATTCCCCCACAGATATAAAGAGACTAATAATATCCCCAGAGCCTGTCTTAGGCAGTATAGTATAGGAGATAAAAGCTGTGTTGGGAAAATTTTAACCTCCATTTCCAGAACCATCGCCAACTGCTTTGCTTGTGCTTCCTTCTCTCTAGGCTAGATTTTAATACTGTATTTTCTGTTAGCTGGAAGTATTTAAGATGGTGCTCACTCAAGGGGCTTGCCTTATTATAGTCTACCATAGTACTAAAATACCCTGAGAGCCAACAAAATTAAGGGATATAACTTTAGAAGAAGTGAATGTCACTTAAAAGAAGTGAATGCCATTTACAAAAACAAGTCTCCTCAAGACAGGGTGATAACTCAAAAGTCACGATAGATGTATGAATACCAACATACAGGTCAATTTAGGTATTGCAGATAAAGTGGGAAATATACCATATTGGAAAAAGCAGACCAATATTTAAATTTTAGCCTTCAGCAAGATTATTTTCCTTTCTTTAGCCTCAGTTTCCTAATCAAGAAAATGGTGATTGTAAAATTCCATATGGACTTTCTGTAAGATGTAACTGGGATGATTTATTTAGATTCATTTCCTTGAAATTCACAAATATTTTATAAGTATCAGTTATTTTTTCTTAGAAAACTATTCTATAAAGTAAAAAACTAGCTATTTGCCTTCTTTAGGTAATAGAAACCACAATCAATAATGGCATAACAAGTTTTTGACATAACAAGAAATATGGAGGCAGATAGAAGCTGGCATCAGTTCAAGAGTTTAATAATATCAGCGTTAGATAGTAGATCTTTTGACTAAATGGCTGTGATGTTTATGTGAATAATACCTATAGTCAAGATAGGAAGGAAGAAATGGTAGTATTTCCTTTGTTAAGAAATTATAAAGATTCTAAAAGCCCAACATCCGATTTCCCCTTAAATTCAGCATGCATATTTGGTCAATGGCTAGGTCTAGCTGCAAGGGAGGCTGGAGAGTGAACAGGATACTGTGCTATAATTAAACCAATAACAATCCAATGTCTGGGCCTAACAAAACTCCATTCTGAAAATAGGTTTTCCTCTTCCTGTTATGATGGAGAACCAGTATGTCCTATGGGATCCTTCTCTTCTATCAAACAAATAGAAACTATAGAAATGAAAGGGAACTTGGATCTTAGGAATTTTGCCTCAAATGAGAAAACCCTGGGAAGACTAAAGTCTGTCAAGTGGTGGAGTTTGTGTGACTCTCTGTGGAGAGATTGCTGCAACCAGGCACAGATGGTGACTGAAGGTGGCACAAGAGGATAGGTGAGAGGAAACTTTCCTATTTCTACTTTCCTCTTCCCCTGCATTGCCTTGGATTATCATTGCCTTCTCCTTGGTAACAGAAATCAGTAGCAACAGCAGGTGTTGGATGCCTAATGCCTGAGGAGACAAAAGCCCAGCTGGGGTGAGGAAAACAGGTACAGGCTGACCTTCTTCACATCCAACACCCCAGGAATTTGGATAACAACTTTAGGTTAAGTGCCCCTGCCAGTGTTGTATATTTCCATGAGCTAAAACCAGAAGAATTTTGGAATAGACAGCATGCTATAGTAGTTGTTAACTTGTTCTGTTTCTTCTTGTGTGAGTATTAACAGATGGTGTCTTTCAAATAATCAGTCCATTTATGTTTCAGGTTATCAAATTTGTGTGCATAAAGTCATTCATTATTTTTCTTTATTATTCTTTTAATGTCTATGGCATCTATAATGGTGCCCCCTTTCATTTCTGATGTTATTACTTTATGTGTGCTCATTTTTTAGTTAACTCAGATAGAATCTTATTGACTTACTGAATTTTCAAAGGGCTGCATTTGATTGTATTGATTTTTCCTTTCCTGATTTAATGTTTTCAATTTTCTTCATTTCTGCTGCAAGTTTAATGTTTTATTTTCTTTTGCCTGCTTTAATTTGCTATTTTTTTCTAGTTTCCTAGGTAGAAGATTAAATGATTACTTTTAGAATTTTTTTCTTTCCTATTATATGCATTAAATGTTATAAAGTTCCTTTTAAGCTCTGCTTTGTTGTACCCCAGACCTTCTGAGAAGTATTTTCATTCGCTTTTTGTTCAAAATATTTTAATTTTTGCTTACTATTTCTTCTTTGACCCATGTGTCATATAGAAATGTGTTGTTCATTCTCCACACATTCTGGGATTTTTCCAGATGCTTTTTGTTGTTGATTTCTAGTTTAATTTTGTTGTGGTTTGACAGCAGAAACAGTAGAACATCTATTCTTAATCTGTTAAGGTATGTTCTATGGCCTAAGATGTGTTCAATTGTGCAGAACGTTCCACATGAGCTTGAAAAGAAGGTGAATTCTGCCGTTGTGAGATTAAGTAGTCTATAAGTATCCAGTTAGCTGATGATGTTAGTGGGCTCAAATTTGTCTCAGATGATCTTCTGTCTGAATCTGTCCACTTTTGATAAAGGAGTGGGGGTGTTGAACTCTATAACAACAGATTCATCTGTTCCTCCTTCCCATTCTTTCAGTTTTTGCCTTACTTATTTTGATGCTCCTTTTTTGGGTATATACACTTTAAGAATTGGTGTCTTCTTGAAAATTTGAACACTTTATCATTATATCCCTGATATATCTTTTTCCCTCTCTTTATCCCTGATAAATTTTTTTGCTTTGAATTATGCTCAGTCTGAATTAATACATGTATATCTATTCCCACTTTCTTTTGATAAGTGTGGCATGGTATATTTTTCTCCATCCATTTATTTTAGTCCATATGTGTGTTTACATGTAAAGCGTGTTTTTTGTGGAATACACGATTGGATGCTTTCTGGACAGCCCTCATGTGTGTGCCTGTATGTGTGAGTATATTCTGTTTTTTTTTTTTTTTTTTTTATTGTTGGGGATTCATTGAGGGTACAAGAAACCATGTTACACTGGTTGCATTTGTTAGGAAAAGACACTCTTACAATCGTGTTTTACCCCCCAAAGGTGTGGCACACACCAAGACCCCAAGACCCCACCCCCCTTACTCCTTCCCTCTCTCTGCTCTTCCTTTCCCCACCCCTCCCTCATTCTTCTTCTCTCTGCTCTACCCTTCCTTCACCCCCACCGTGTCAATAATTGTCATTAATTGTCCTCATATCAAACTTGAGTACATGGGATTCATGATTCTCCATTCTTGAGATGCTTTACTAAGAATAACGTGTTCCACTTCCATCCAGGTTAGTACAAAGGCTGTAAAGTCT
>CAUYON010087553.1:0-25692 GCA_963573935.1 Arctocebus calabarensis
ACCACTTGCCAGATCTCCACTGCTTTTGCCTTCCTCAGGGGGTCCAGAAGTCTCACGCTGTCTCCCTGTGTCCCCAAAGGGATGTTTCTGGGCAGATCTCGTCAGCCAGAGATGCCTGAAGTCTTCTCTCCCCAGTCTCACAGAGCCTGTTACTCGGTCACCATCTTGGCTCCTCCCCCCCTCTGTTGTTTTTTGCATGAATAATCAAATACTTTATTTCTCCTTCTTTCTGAAAAAGGGAGCTCTCTTCTGCATTATGCCTCAGTTCATATGGATTTGCATCGTTCTCTTATATGGTTGCTTAGTATTCTACCTCATGGATAAACTACAGGTTATTCAACTAACCTTGTTTATTTAGGCATATTGCTTCCACTATCCTATAGTAATAAAGGATATAAAAAGTACCTTTGCATGGAAGTATTTTCTAATTGTTGGAGGTACAGTTGACTCTTGAATAAATTAGAGCCACGTTCACCAGCCCCTGCACCCTTGAAAATCTGTGTATAACTTTTTGATTCCCTCAAAACTTAACTACTGTTGAGTAGTCTTACAGGTAGCATAAGCAATTGATTAACACACATTTTGTATGTTATATATGTACGTGCTGTGTATTGTATAATATATAATATACACTTAGACATTTATAATGTAATTAATATATTGCAAATATTTTTAAAATAAAGTGAGCCAGAGAAAATAAAATATTATTCAGAAATCATAAGGAAGAGAAAATGTATATACTATTTATTAAGTGGAAGTGGATTATTATAAAGGTCTTGATCCTTGGCATCTTTATTTTGAGTAGGCTGAGGAGCAGGATGAAGAGGGGAGGTTGGTCTTGCAGTCTCAGGTGAGGAAGAGGCAGAAGAAAATTCATGTATAAGTGGAATAGTGTATTCAAACTTTTGTTGTTTGTGGTCAACTATGTATCTGCAAGGTAAATTACTTAAAAGTGGGAATTCTATATTCTAAGAGAATATATATGTAGTTTTGTTATATGTTGTCAAATTCCCTTACATAAAGGAAATACCAATTTTTTTTCAACATAATTTGATTATGTACATGAAGAAACCCTGGAGGATTTACGCTAAAACTAACTCAACAAGAACAATGACTGGGCAATAAAGAATTTAGTCATGTGTCAGGATATAAAGCTAACAAATGATAACAATTAGATGATAAAATGGTAGGGAAATTTAATTTACAATAGCAAGACAGAAGACAAAATAATTAAAATAAATTTAATAAGGACATATGCAAATCCTATAGATAGAAAACTAAAACATTTCTATTTCCTATAGATAGAAAACTAAAACATTAAAGACTCAAAGTAGAGTTGAACAAATAGATCCCTCATTTCAAATATAATGCTTTAACATCAAAAAACTATCAGTTATCACTAAGTTAATTTATAAATTTAACACAGCCCCAATAAATCTACCAAACTATTATGCTGTGTTTTTATGAAGCTAGAAAACAATAGTTAGAAATAAACAAAAGTTATGAAGAGCAATTAAATCAAGTGTTAAGATGTACATATTGTATAATCTCTGCAATTAAACGTGTTTGATATTGGTGCTTGAACAGATTATCAGACCAATGGAATATAAAACTAAGTCCAGAAATAGGCCCAAGTACATACAAAACTTAAGTATGTAAAAAGGTGGTACTTTGGAACACTGAGGCAAAGATGAGTTGAATAAATGCAGCAAGGACAATTATTCATTTGGAAAAAAATAAAACTAAATCCATACCTCTAACAATAGACAAAATAAATTAGGGTTGGATGAAGAGTATAAATATGCAGTAAAGTATGAAACCATGCCAGCACAAAGAAAACGTGATGAGCTATGGATCTAGTTTGTTTAGCAGGTGCTTTGGTCTCTACCATGTGCTCTGGAAACAACAGTAGGGATTGTTTCATCAGGAAACTCTGCAATTCCCTCCCCCTAGGTGTCTTCTTAGTCTTCCTGCATCACTTAACTTTATCCTTAGCCATGAAGTATTGAAGTTGGCACTTGCTCATTTTACTGTCTAGTGGGGTCATTCTGTTTCATAACGTCAGTTTTTTCTCATGCTATTTTCCCATTTTAGTGTCCTTTTTTGGTCCATGCTTTCTTATCCTATTTATCATTAAGAATATAGGTCACTGCAGTTTATCCAAGATGTTTTCATACTCAGTGTTTCCTGTGCATACATTTAGTGTCACAAATGCTATATCATACTGCAATTGCTAATTTTCTTACCCTAATTCTCCCCTGGACATAATCACTTAGAGAGCAGAAACACTATTTTATTTTATTTTTATTCCTAGTACATACATAGAGGCTGGCATATGGTTGATTCTTGTATTAATCGTAATAGGCTAGACTGTGTTTCGGGAATCATCAACTACCAGATCTTAGTGTTTTGACACAATAAAGGTTTAAATATTACTCATAAAATCTATCAGAATTCTAAGTAATTTTCCAGAATAGTTATCTTTCCTGGGGTGGCCAGTAATCCAAGATACTTTGATCTTGTTAAAAATTCAATATAGTGTAGAAATGGCACATATCATTTCCTATGGCCAGAACTTGTCAAATAGCTTCAACAAATTGCAAAAAGTTTTGGAAATATAGTCTTCCATATGTATATGACTAAATGGAAAACTGGGTATTGCTTAATAACTGTTAATGAGTGAAGTGCTATCAGGGCATTTCTGGAAGTTCAATAGAAGGAGAACGTACTTGGGAAGAGTTCTTATTGCAGTGATCTCTATCAACAGAAATCAACTTAGGTATATTCCATAATTTGTGTTCTAGAGTTGATAATATAATAAATAACTCCCTGAAGAAACTTTAATCTGAAGATTCCAGATCATTCTAGAAGTTTCCAGATTATACTAGGAGATACTTTTTTTTTCTCATAGAGAGGTAGAATACCCTAATCTGAATTCACAAATATATGTACATCAAAAGAGCCAATGAGTCAGTGGTTCATAGAATCATAGTTCTAGCAAAGACCTTCTGAGCTAAAGAATTTGGACAGCTAAGGACAGGGACTAAGGGAAAAGAATCAATTATTTGAATAATAAGAAGGGATTTAACAGAACAAAGAGATTATCATCCTTAGACGGATGCAGTGGATTCTTGACCCAGGTCAAACTAGAGGACACTTAGGAAAAACAGGGCAGAAACTCATTCCTAATGCTCAGCTTGAAGAGTTATATGAAGAGCAAAGGAGAGAGTCACAAATGGAAGAAAGAACACACGGGCCACTAAGGAGGCTCACTCATGATATACAGAATCTTAAGGTGGGGCAAAGAGTAATTCTAAAACCCCTAAATTCTCAGAATTTCCAGATACTGTTCTTATGGGCTTAGTGGTGGGGCTGAATCTGGAGATTTCAGGTGGTACAGACTCAAACCTTCTGTGATTTAAAAAATGATTTATTTTTTACCCTTCCATATGTATAGGAGCAATAAAAACCTATAATAACACATGTAATAATATGAGGAATTGTATTTGAAAAACATTAGGTTTGTTCACATGGGTTGGGGTTTATTCTGCCTCCCCCGAGCTGGTTAAGCAGAAAGAATGTCTTCCTCAAATTTCAACCATGAAGTTTTCAGAATTAAGTACATACTTATGACAAAACCATGCTGTTTTAAGATTGAAGTTCTTTTCCTGCATTTCTGGCATTTTCTTCAGGTTAGCCCAACAAAATAACAGTTTTCTATTATGTAAAGAGGAAAACTGGAGTTCAGATATTGGTATTTGTTCCTATATCCACATAAATGACCTATCATATTCTAAGGGTTATAATTAAATAATACTTTGGTTTTTCTTTAATATGGTGTATGTGTGTGAGTTTATATTTTGATATAATTTATATTTTGTGTCATTCTCTCTCTCCATGCACATACATACATATATGTATAAAATTTATGCTATTAACATATTATTTACAAAAATAAGTGAGAGACATCATTGTCTCATATCATTAAGTGCTTAATAGTGTAACTCCTAAGAACAAGAACATTCTCTTATGTAACTATGACATCAGGAAATTTAACATTGATATAATACTTTTATTCATCCTCTATATTCAAAATTATCAATTGGCCTAATAAAATCCTTTAGAGTTAGTTTTTTCCCGGTCCCGGATCCAATCCAGCATCGTGTTATATTTACTTTTCACGTCTCTTTAAGCTTCTTTTATTTGGAAGAGTTCTGTCTGATGTTTGCTCATGAATAGATCCAGATAATGCCTTTTGGCAAGAATATCAGAGAAGAGATGCTGTGTTTCTCTCTGTATATTATGCTATGAGTCACATGATGCTTGTGGATCCCAGTACTGGTGATGTTAGCTTTGGTTTCTTAAGGTGAGATGTTATGATTCTTCCATTGTCAAATTATTCTGTTTCTTTTCATAATTAATAAGTAACTTGTGGAAGATATTTTGAGTCTTTATAAATATCCTTTTGTAACCAAATTTTCACCTACTAATTTTACTGTTCATTAATGATTTTCTAACTTTACCATGCTTTGTGTTGGCATTACACTGCAAGGAAGAATTTTTTCTTTCCCTCAATATGTTTCTTTATTCATTTTCTTGTTTATTTCAGTATAGAATTGCACTTAGTTACAATCCATTACCAACAATCCTGATTTTTGATGCACAGTTTGTTCTGGACCGTTACAGGCTAGTTCCTGCATGGTTCTCATGCTGCTTACATCTTGAGCGGTTCCTTGCTTTCCACCAAGGTGTTCCAGGCTCATCTTGTACTTTCCCTGTCCCAGCCCTGGAGTCAGTGATTTCCCCAAGAGCTTTAGCTTTTCTTCTGACTTAATTAGATCACATTTATTAATATGTTGTAATGTGTTTTCCAATCCTGTCCTCACTATCTCCCAATACGAGGCTACATTACAGACTGTGAGCCTCACCAATGCTCTGCACGTGGATGGTGCTACTTTTCCCTGTGTTGCTCCCCTGTGGCTGCCCACCAAGACTCAGTCCCTCTCTGAGGGCTGATTCTGTTCCCTTTATCTCCAGGAAGGATGCTTGGGAAGATGCGCTGCTCTGACATCCATAACTCATTCACCTCTAAGCTTGATTCCACTAAATTGGGTGGCTAGACAAGTGCCTTTGTCTTTCAGGAATACTTGGATGTGTCCAGAAGCTGCATAATTAGAAAAGGACTTTATGTTCCTGGGAAGAGGGAGTTTATGTTTCAGTGAAAGGTTACATGACTTTCTTCAATCCCTCACAACAACATTAAACATACTCTTGAGCTCCCTCTCTCACACAAGAGTTTTCTAAGAAACCCCAGCCCACATTCATTTCTGCCTTCTTTGAACTCCTACTACAGTTGGAGTCTGAACCACACAATTTAGCTTTTGTTTGTGAGTCTGCTTTTTCTATGTTAGTTTCAAGTTTTCCATAATGTCTATTAACTACTTAGGGGAAAAGACAGTTTCATACACATACACATGTATGTATTCTCCCACAGTGTCTGACTTCACTCCCTACACACAAAGAAATTTTTGGTTTCTAGGCCCATGCCTCATACAGGTGCGCAACGAAATGCTGTTTCAGGGCATGGGCACTGATCACAGAATTCACCCAGCAAATTAGAAGAAATGAGACTGGAACTTCGTCTCACAACCATAACACCTATGTTTTCTCAACTCTTAATGTATTATTCCATAAAACCCCAAACTTTCCCATAACATTACTCTGTTATACCCGATATCAAAACTTTCTAATACTACACCTTTTTATCTGTGTTTAAATAAGAACAATGAAAGTTTATGTTCTGTGTCTTGTAAGGTTTTTTTTTGAGACATAGGTCTTACTCTGTTGACTTAGGCTAGAGTGCTGTGACATCATAGCTTGCAGCAGCCTCAAACTCCTGGGTTTAGATGATCCTCCTGCCTCAGCCTCCCCAGCAGCTGGGACTACAGTTGCCCACCACAACGCCCAGCTACTTTTTCAATTTTTAGTACAGATGGGATCATGTTCTTGCTCAAGCTGGTCTTAAACTCCTGTTCTCAAGAGATCTTTTCACCTTGGCCACTCAGAGTGCTAAGGTTCCAGGCCTGCACCACTGCACTTAGCCTGTGTCATGTAATATTATTAGAAATGCATACAAGTTATATAATGTAGTTTTGAGGAACTTTTTTCACCAAAGAGTTGAAAGTATCTTCATAATTAAAGGGGTCATTGTCAATCATTTCAGAAAATTTCCTTTTTTATAAGTTGTATGTTCATCCCAGTTACATGAGAACTTGTAGCCTTTTAATGTATATCAATATTTCTTATAACATATAGAAAAAGTGTTAAAATCTCTATTGTGATCTATATTCCATTTATCGATGCAAAGTAAGTTTGATATTACATTTTTCCAATCTAAGACCTCCTTTTCACTTGGAAATTATATTTCATTTATTTATTTTTTTGAAGAAATGTCACATTTTTAACAGCTGATATATATTTCAGAATACTCTTTATGTGTTTAGAAGATGTATAGTTCTTTGCAAAAAAAGGATGTCTAAGATCTGCCATAAATAAAGAAAACAAACTCAAAACTCTGGTGAGGCATATAACTGCAGTATTATATTATCCTATGAGTCTTTTGCAATCAAAATATAATCATGAGGAAAGAATTATTTGGAACAAGGAAATGGGGGAGGAGAATGAAAATTAGATCATTGGTGAAGTTAAAAGCCACAAGAAACACAAAATAGATACTCACAACCTAGGAAGTAAGGCATGGAACAAAAAAACTAAGGCTATGATTTCAAATAGTGAAGGGTGCTGCTTAGTCTCAGGAGAATGATGAGATCGATGTTTTGGTATCCCAACAGAAACTGACTCTAGCTGATTTAAGCTGAAAATAAACTCACAAAAAGACAACAGGGTAATGTACATAATCACAAAAAAGATTGGAGAACTGGGTTTTGATGCAGCCCAAAACATACCCCAAAATGCTTCACAGAACTTCTACTGAATGCTGAGTGCCACATCTTGTGCCTGCAACAGACATCAACCTGGGTGGTATTCAATCTTACTGCCTTTGCCCTGGTGCTCCTCAGCTCTTGATTTAAAGTCCACAGTGAATTCTTTGAGCATCTATAGTAAAGGAGGGCCCTACACCTTCCAGAGACTTACAGTGGAGAATATCCTCAACATATGAAATAGGTTTGAATATGTAGAAACCAAATCATATGACAACTTTTTATATAATCCATCCTTGTGGAAATCCTTCAGACATACAAAGAAAGAAAGAAAAGGAAAGTCACTTAAAATAAATAAATATAAGTCTGACATGATACCAAGGAAAAGAATGTAAGTAGAACCTTAGAACATTACTAGGTCATAGATATGATTTCTTTCTCTACCGCTCATTTAAAATTTCTTTGGCTGCCAAGGAACTTTCACTCCTGAAGGATCTGACCTCCATTGGTAGCACCGCTGTGGGGTTCCTGTGACTGGCTATAATTTTTTGTTTCTGTTTTCACACTGCAGGTATTGAAAGGTCCCTTCTGGTTTTACTCAGGTCATTCCTATGCCCCTATTCATTTTAAATGACTTTAAGTTTATAGTCACCTTACCCTGTTCATTTACTTCAGATACTCATGATCAGGCAAGAATGTAATCTTTCTTTTACTTTTTGTTTCATTTTTACTAATTATCCAGTATCAGGAGAAGCCCAAAATATACAAGTCATTTTCTCAAGTTGCAATTCACTAGAATCATACTTAAGTCCCCTAAGAAAGTATTCCTCCCACTAAGACTTTCTGTCTGTACCGAAGTAGCAGGAATAGGAATCTCACATTGTACATACATTGTATTTGTTTTACAAGATGTGTCATGTCTCAATTTGAGACTAGAGGCTTCATCTCCAATTGTATGTTTCTAAACGGTTGAGGATAACATATGACAGAATGCAGAATTGGTCTGGATACTGTAGAAGAGGCTTAGCAAGAGAATGTGCTAAGAGAACTAGGTCAGTTAAAAGCTGATTACTGTATTGGGTGTACAATGGTCCAGTGTATAGTGCTTAAGGTGATATTTAAATTTGACTTGCTTACATTAACTTTTTTTATTTAACATGTAATAATATTCAGTCTTCTGGCTGGCATTTATATCAGATGGATCACTGTGCCATGTTCTCATGCAATTAATGTATTGATAGCTCAGGCCTATGAGGTAGCTAGAGGTACAATGGACAGGGTCCAGATTGCTAGAGGAAAGGACAGGCAAGAGCTAAACTGGATGTTAGAGCCCCGTCAAGTAATCTGGAGTTCATGGCAAGGCCACTGAGTCTCATCAGTGTCATGCGTAGAAACTGATGACCACATTAATGTCACACGGTTTGGTAAACAGGGCAAACGAGTGGATCTGAAGATACATAGATATCTTGTAGGCAACTCAGTTGTGAAATGTATAGCAGAGAGAAACTAATTCTTTGTCTCGCTTTCCAGTGGCTTACAATTTCGGTCAACGTGACACTGTGGTTTGATTGAGCTAGTCAGTCGGCACAGCTGAGTTGCAGATGTAGAACTTCAGCAACCTCAGTGAAAGGCAGAGGGAGGAGCAGCCGCTGAACACAGAAAGCAGATGTGAAGCCAAATGGAACCTGGTAGGCTGATCTAAACTTGCTCATATTTCAAATGCGATACTGGAACTTTTGTGCCATTTTTAGAGAAAACCACAAAGGGACCCAAGAGAGAAATGTCAAGACTCTTAGTCCCTGAATGAGAAGAAAGGCTACATGTAAATCTTCACACTCAAACCAAAAGAAAGAATGAAAAAGAACTAAAAAGAAAGAAAAATTGGCCTAGAGATCTGACACCCCTCTCAGTTCTGAAAGTGACAAAGACATCTGAGGAAACCATAAGGTCATGCATACATTTGAAGCCAACATAACACACAATTATCTAGGAATGATATAACCAGAGAAGTCCACTATATCTGAGACTTACCACATGCAATGTTATATTTGTTTTGAAGTTTTGGTGCTACTAGCAGAATTTTATTATCAAAATTACAAGTACTGGGCTTGTTCCAAAGCTACTGAATTGATTTATTTGTTGGCAGCACATCATTGCAACGGGATAGCAGAGAGGACTGTCAGCAAGGATGTGCGTCTGGTACTGCAATGATTTGGGAAACCACAAGCTTCCCAAGTTCACAAACCACTTGAAGCGTTAACTGACAGCTCCAGGATGTATAGAGAGGCTTATTTATTTCTGATCTTTAAAATCTAGGTTTAGAAATGAGTGCCTGTGGTGCTATACATCAGCGCATGTTAGCAGCCATTTTTTGGTGTGTGTGTTCAGAGTAATTTTGACCTACTTTTGTTTAAAGAAATATAATTGTCAATTCATGGGATTCATTTGATGAAGGATTTAACTTAAAATGTAAAAGCAAAAAGAGAAGGAATTAAATGACTTCTTTTTCTTTGGGTAGATACCCAGTTAGCAATCAGCTAGAATTTTACAGTATAATATCATGTGAATACTGCCAACTATTTTATTTTCTTCTGCTAATTTAAACCAATATAAAGTTAATAAGATAAAAATGAAATCACTGTCCAGAAGTATAAACATCAGAATGAGAAGGATGATCCAGTGTTATTGATTTTCTTCTCCTTGAAGCTGAATAGCTTTATGGAAAAATGAAGTTAGTATGCCTAGAACTCAAATTTAAGAAAAAAACAAGACCAACAATTTCTCTCAGCATTTTTCTCCACTTCAGCATGCGATCAAATATAACACAACAATTTGAATTGCCAACCATTAACTCAACCATGATCATTTTTAGTTAGGAGCGGATGCTGTATTTTTTTCATAAACATCTCACATACCTAATTCATAGAAGTGCTCAATAAATCCTTGTTAAATTTGAATTTTTTCACACTGTAGGTAGATGTAAATAAGTTTGGAAGATTTACTATGCTTGAGCCATTTCTAGTCTAGATGGAGACCAGAGAAGGGCTCATATTTTAGTACTAAATGAAAGGGTATTTTGCATATTAGATGAGAGAAAGTAAGGTTTTAGTGAGTGGATTAGGCAACTCTTCAAGATTGAAAATTTGACAGTCACATAATATAAATATATATTTATATTTAAATGTATATTATATGAGATATAATGAAGCTAGAAAAGATGTTTATTTGTAGTAAATGGAAGATGCAAATAACACTGTTGGAAACTTAATTTGATTTTTATTTACCAATTGTACCTGAAGACTCAGGAAAGAGCATCATAAATCTCTGAACTTTGAGTTTCCAACAGAGAAAGCAAGAACCATGTTGAACTGCTAGAAGATTTCTCTCTTTTATTTCTTGATGGAATATTCCCAGTTGGGTCTTATGACTTAAGAAATAAACTCAAACCCTAGTATCACTCCTTTAAGTCATCCCACTTAAGTATGAGTGGCATATATGGCAATTTGCTTGGTCATTAACCAATGAATAAAACAGAATCAACTCATAATGCTTTAGTGTATAATGACCCTAAGTCATCTTACAGAATTGTGTGTGTGAATCAAGTAGTTCAGGTGCAGTGTGAATCACAGAACTGCAGAAAGTAAGTTTAACACGGGGGCAAAACTTGGCAGTGCCCATTTAAACATTATCCAGGGGAGAGCCATCTATAGTCTCCAGTATCCTGGCCCCATTGATGATGGCATGCCTAATGAGGACAAAGATGCCGGAGGTAGGGGTAAATCAGCTCTGCTGCCTTGTCAGGACGATTTGTTTTTATTTCTTCCCCCTCATTTCTTATTTATTTATTTACTTATTTTTTATTGTTTCAAGTTAATTTGAGGGTACAAAGAATTAGGTTCTATTTATTTATTTATTTCAGATTCATATGAGTATACAAATGATTCGGTTACATTGTTTGTCAGGACTTTTTCCTAATGCCCAGTGGAGGGGTATCGGTCTGGTCTATCCCAGTGTTACTGCATATTTCTGTGACCCACTTCTACTCAGTCTCATAAAATACTCACTAACCATCATTTTGATAATGATCTAGCATTGTTCTACAGTGCAACTATAGAAAAAGGCGGTGCTATCTAACATAATTAGATTATTCTTATCCCTGTGAAAGTTATTCTCCATTGTTAGTAGGTAAGTTGGCGTTGAGGTCACTGACCATTCTGGTTTGCCTGTGACTGAGAGTTTTATCTGGACACTGAACTTTCAGGACTGAAACTGGGACTGTCCTGTATAAGCCTGGATGAGTTGGTCATTCCCAGGTGCTCATATTTTAATGTTATTTCTGAGAGATGAATCCATGTTGTCATGCTGGCCAGGTCAGTTTCTGATCTGGTAATGCTGAGCGTGGACACTTTCTGAGGCAAATTCACCACAGTAAGTAAGGTCATACAGCAGTAAGTACTCTCGAGAGTTACTAACATTGGTCTCCAGTGAACAGGAGACCTTCATGCTGCCCGCCTCAGGAAGTAGGAGCCTTTAAGAAAGAGTTCGTTTTGGTCTGATGGGACATGAGGTTTTAATATAGGAGTTTTTCAGGCAGATGTGGAAGAAGAAAGTACTCATTTTTTCATCTATTTAACAAATTCAGTTAATTCACTTTCTCAAACTAATCTTTAAGGACAAACTATGTTCCAGATGTGAACAAAACAGATAAATCCCTACCTCCATAGAGCTTATATTCTAGGGTGAGGGATAGATAATGAAAAATAAGAAAGTAAAATAAAGTATGTGTTAGATGATGAATGGGCAGGATAGACCCAAGTGGTTAGAAGATGAATGAGGCAGGGTATGGGGATGGAGACACCTAGGAAGGTGCCATTTAAGTAAAAACCTGAAGGATCCAAGGACACTAGCCATGCCGGTAGGATGAGGAAGAGACCCCCGAAGAGTTCAAGGAGCAGCAAGGCAACTGGCACAGCTGGAGAGAGGGAGAGACTTGATGAAAATAAAGGCACAGAGGAGGACAATGGCTTGCAGAGTGAGTGGGGGCTTAGAGGTAATAAAAAGGGATTGAACTTTTAATCTAAGGGAGAAAGAAAATGGAGAATTAGAACAGAGAAAACAGAATGTGCAAAGGCCTCACAACAGAGAAGCAAACACATGGACACAGAAATTATCAATGGTTCCACATTTGTTTATATGTAGTATCAAATACTTTGGAAAATCAAGCAAGACACAGTACAGAAAATGTCTGTGGACTTTTAGGAGATTTTAAGTGCCTTGACCATTTCTTTGGAGTAGAAACGAGGTAAGTTGGATATTGGAGTGGTTGGTGTGCAGAGCCGTGGGTGTTTTAGAGGCTACCAGGGACTGACTCGTCAGGAGGAAACGGAAGTCTGAGAAGAGGGTTCTCTCTCTGTCTCTTCTCTTAACCAGTGAAATTGTGCTTGTGTATGTTTATGTTAATGTTTCATGTAAGGTTTACTTTGAATAAAAATATTTTTCTACTTGAAACAATAGGCTGTGGAAAAATAAAAATAAATGAGAAGAAAATTAAGGTATTTAGGTGAAAGACTCTTTTCAGAAAGGTGACAGAAAGGAGATAAATACGAGAGGGGCATTTGGGGACAAGGCAGAAATTTTTATTTTGGTAAGATAGAGCTAGGATAAGCTTGGTTTTAGGCTGGGAAGAAAGAGTGTGAAAGTTTGATGCAAAGGACAAGGGGAAACAATGGGAAAGTGGCTAAGGTCCTATTGCAAGGGTGACGGGGTCACATGCATAGTGAACATGAATAGATTTGCATTCTCTTTCATTTATAGAGCTCAAGGTATTCTTTGACTATTTGTTTCTTCACTTATACTTTAAATAAACATTTAAATGACATTTCTAAAGAAAGCTAATTCTCATATTTAGTTATCATCCTGGTGTTCTTGTCAAGAAACCAGATCTTTGATTTTTTTTTTTTTTAATTTATGGCATAAACCTTGAGGAGAACGATACTGGTTAAGTATGATAACTATCTTTGAACTCCATTTGAACACTTTTTATGCATGCAATCGGAACATATTGAACAAATATTGAAATTCACTATCAAGATCTTTCTTTTTCATTTGGCTTTGAAATCCTTTACTTCCAGAGTGGGGTTTGAAAAGCCAAATCACTGTCTCAGTCTTTAAGACAGATGAAAAATCTATGTATTTTTTTTCCCCTGGACTCCAAGGTAAGGAAATTCTATAATCTACTTTAAATCTTAGCCCTTCGCAAGATTTTCAATTAGAAAGCTCCTCCTCCTCACTAAATTATGTTTGTGCTGTTGCCAACTTAGTAGATTTCTTTAGTTTCAGAGTAGGTGGACAGAGTCTGCCCTTGACTCAGTGTACAGAACCACAGGCACAGAGAACTCCCTTCTTACTATCCAGGTAGCACATCCAGCACAGTAGACTAAATACCTCCCTCAATTTCCATGTCATTTGGGAAAAAGCTGAACGAGATTGTGTAGACCAGTGGTTCTCAACCATCCAAATGCTGCAGCCCTTTAATACAGTTCCTGTGGGTCACGACCCACAGGTTGAGAACCGCTGGTGTAGAAGGAGCTGAAACCAGTTTTGAGTGACGGCCCACCAGGCAAAGTGTAGCCCAGTGACAGCAACATCTGTATCATTGAGGATCTTTTTTTCTTTCCTTTTTTTATTGTTAAGGATTCATTGATGGTACAAAGAACCAGGTTACGTGGAATACATTTGTTAGGTAAAGTCCCTCTTATAATTGTGTGCCATTCCCAAAAGATGTGTCACACATCATGACCCCCGTACCCCTCCCTCCTTCCCTCTCTCCACTCACTTCTTCCCCCAACCCCCATTGTGTACTAGGTCATTAATTGTCCTCACATCAGAATTGAGTATATAGGATTCTTGCTTCTCTGTTCTTGTGATGCTTTACTAAGAATAATGTGTTCCACTTCCATCCGGGTTAATACAAAAGATGTAAAGTCTCCATCTTTTTTAATGGCTGAATAATATTCCATGGTAAACATATACCACAGCTTGTTAATCCATTCCTGGGTTGGTGGGCAGTTAGGCTGTTTCCACATTTTGGCGATTGTAAATTGAGCTGCGATAAACAGTCTAGTGCAAGGGTCCTTATGGTAAAAGGATTTTTTTCTTCTGTGTAGACGCCCAGTAATGATCACCGAGGATCTTGATAGAATCTTCTTCAATTTCTTCAATGAAATTCTTCTTTGAATGAGATCTTCAGGTGATCCATATGGACAATATAGTTTAGAAACCCCCACTTTAGGAGCCTTTTTTTGAGCCATTATGTAATCAGCTTACTGGACTTCAGATCCCTTTTTCCCTGTAGCTGGCTCTTCGTGGGGAGTGTTTTTCTCTTATACGTTTTTGTACTCCTAGTGTCTAGCACAGTGCCTGTCACACAGCCTTTGATTGCCTCTAATGCCACAGTTAATCCATGCTTGCTGAGTGAGTGAGTCACAGATTCAGTGCAGTATTATAGTCTAATCCTACTGGCATCATAAGAAATTTGTACGCTTGATTTTTCTGAGTCTGGTTTAGACTGTAATCAATATTTTAGGCCACATATCTTGGAACAGAAAATCCTACTCTGAAATGATGACTTCTTTGTTTCATCTGGCCATAGTCTCCTCCTTTCCTTAATTTAAAATATCCCTGCATTTTCCCATTCCCATTCCTCTGGAGCTCAGCTTATCTTGTGCTGTTTAATGAATCTGTTTTTCCCAAGTGAGTGATGCAGGCAGAGAGAGGAACTTTTTGAGTTATTCTTACATAATTTTTTCCCTGTTAACTTTCATCAAGGTGACACTGCAGTGGCTTAGATGGGTAAATGGAAAGATACCGAGAACTTTCTTTTTTCATCAACATCTTAAAGAGATTTTCCCCTGTTGCAACGCCAGCATTGATTTTAGGTTTTGTTTGCTCTGAGCAGGATGATACATAAAGTCTTAGCATGATAGATAGTGTATGTTTATTTTTAGACTATTTATATTTTTCATTTCATAGCACTCTGTCATTGCACGTTTTTGATTAAAAAGTGGCAATCTTTCCAAAGAACATCTGTGCTTGTTTCCTTTAGGCTCACAGAACAGGGAGACAGCAGCCCGTTCAAGTTTAGAGTGTCTCGTGGAGTGATGAAGATGAATTATTCCTACCAAGCACAGAGAAAGTTATTTTACCTGTTCCCTAAATTGAAAAGAGACAAAGAATACTGCTCAATTTTAGCTTGTCAGCAGGTGTTCAGGGAATAGGAATTTCCTAACAACATGACAAATGTATTTCTAAAACATCCGTGGACCTTAAAGTGAGGCTAATGATTGGTACTAGTGTAAAATAGAGCTCACTTTTTTTTTGTCTCCAATTTCACCAAAATCAGTAGGGAAGGCAAAGGATAGCTAGGATTGTGGCTTTTCTAGTTTATTATAGAAATGCTCAAATGAAATGTTGAAAATAATCTTTAATGGACTCCATGTAAGTGTTTAAGTTCTCTGCATGTGTATTTCCTAGGGGGGTTAAAGTGAGTAGAAATAAAAGATTTTTTGTGCTTTCCAAACTTTAGATAAGAAAGCGGGGAACTTAAGAGAGTTAATTGAACAGCCATAACCTTGAGTCAAGTACAAAATAGTGAAGTGTCAGTAAAGATACTTATCAGGAAGGAAAACTATCCATGGTCTCTGAAATTAGGACAGAGTTGCATCAATCTTCTCTCAGAGACCACTCTGAAGGACAAAAGAGTACTTCACTGGAATAAAAAACAGTTTCTGGAATGCTGGTAAAACATGTAAGTTATAGACGATTAATAAAAGAACTATTTAACCTTGAAATTTCTAAGCAGATAACGAACGAATGTGTTCAGTGAACCCCTGTGTTCCACCTGGCATCAATACAGAGTCAATATAGAGAGAGGTAAACTGACAGCTCCTTAGATTTTTAATCAATGTTTTACTATAGAAAAGGAAAAGCTTTGTGTATCTCCTCGTCAAGGGAAGCTGGTAAACTTTTATATATATATATACACACATACACACATATTATATATACACACACACACACATACATACATATATATATATATTTGTGTGTGTTTGTGTGGTTTGTGTATTTGGAGAGTGATTTAGATTTGGAAGTCAGCCTTGGTCACACTCTCTATCTGTCCCTTTAGAATCAGAAAGTTTTCCCTATTAGCCAAAAAGTGACTAACTCTTCCCCTGGCCCTGGGAATATGAAAATAATTCCTTTAGGTCTGGTGGATTTTAGTTGTATGATAATGGTTTTGAGAAGCAGTTCCAATATATTCTGGCCTTATAGTATCTTTTTCTCCTTAACCCCATTTCAGTTGTAGAGTCTCTTAGGTGTGGAGACCAAGGTATATTCAGTCACATTTAAGTATCAACTTTAAGTTGATGAGAGCTATTTGAAATTGGATGGGAGAGACCATGTCAACAAAGACCCTAAAAGTTAAAATTCAAGTTTTATTGTTAACTCTGTGCCTATTTTCCTGAGAAATACCTGAAGTCTCCTTGGGACCTTGCAGATTGTTTTTCTTCCTCATTTTAATCCCACACATTCCTCTTAAATGTTAACTTTTCTTTTTCATGTCGCAGTTCACATCTTTATTTCAAGGTTCATCCCTCTGTAATTCACTAGACAAAGGAGATTTCAACCTCACAGGGACCTTTATCTGTTCAGAGAAGGAAAGCGGAAGAAACGATCCCTTTAAGATAGTAATGAAGGGATTTGTAAAGAGGCAAAGATATTTTTTTCAAGGCCTTTTTTTGTCATTTGGATCAATTTTAAGGCCATTCGTCCTTTGATTTATGTTTGGGGGTAAGAGAACAAAGGAATAGAACTTAACTGGAATTGGATTCCTCATGGATTATCAAACACAGACATCAGAACATGTGATTTATGGAAGTGCTTTGTGATTGCTCCTTTGTGTGGCCTATTGACAAAGAAAGAGAGATGTGCTGTTATTTTCCTGCCTCGGTCCAGCCCAAAGCCTTGTTGCCTTGTTTCTTTCAGCTACATATTCCCAAATGGATTTTAGCACTTACTTCCCAAACCAGATGAAGTATCAAAGTAATTTCAAGAAGGCCGGTGCACTCAGTGCAAAGTGATCAGTGATGGGGACTTGAGATGGCCTTCCTGCTTGGAGTTCACATCTCCTGCCAGCTGGTGCCCCCTGAGGGCATTCACGGGGGCCCTCTGCTTTCTCCTAACGTAACTCTAATCATGTTGCTTTGAAACAGCCTAAGTCATTTTCCTTCCTCTCTTACTCCACCATACGAGCAGCTGTAATACTTCTCTCAAAGCCTGGCATGCCCAAGGATTTCAGTTAATATGTGCTTCATAGATAAGGAGAAAACAAAGAAACGGGACTGATAGAAGCAGCTTGTGAGGCATTTAGACATGAAGAACTGTACTTAGATCACTTTCAGATGCAAAAAAGGAGAGAACATTAAGCCTCTTTTCAAACAGACATTTGCTCATTCTACATTAACAATGCCTACAAGTTTGATTCAGCAACTTAATTGAAGGGTAAAATGGACATGGTCTTTTGGAAGCCATTAGGTCGCAGCCTACTGGCTAAGGGCAAAGCTTCTGTATGTGACATGCATAATTTAGTGCAATTCTGATGAGACTTCTTGTATTAAACAAGGAGAAACGTGATTTTTCAAAGTACCTCATGTACCTAGAGTAAGCAATGTTTTAAAGTATCTTCTGAAGGCTCAGTGAGAAAAGTAGGATCCTTAAATCAGAGCATATCATTAGGTACTCACTGTTTTCTTGACCAGACCCCAAGACATGTAGACATGTATAAATATGAGAGTGTTAAAAAAAAAAAAAACAACCAAAAAACCAAAACCAGTTTTTATCCCCAGAGTCAGTATCCAATAATATGGTTGGATTGGTAGCATCCCTGTAAACAGAGACATGATGAACCACTTACTGATTGTTCAGGGGTATTTATACTGAATTATGTTCCTTAATAATTATATCCAAATTCACTTACGTCAACTTAAAAAGTCTAACATAAATACAATTTTGATATGTTCAAAGAATTTATTATCAAAGGCTGCAGACTGAGGTCTGGCCTTTTGACCAACCAGGATTGGAAACCTGAAATTAAAGCATTTTTAAAAGGGCTTTGCTGACTATGGAAAATTCTAGATGGAATTTGGAATTTTCAGATAAACAAATCCTCTAAAAGAGTAATTGTAAACAGTTAATCTTTATATCTAGAGCATATTTACCAGTCCCAGAGCTCAGTGCTGACTCCACTTTAAGGGCTGACGAAGGAAAATAACTTCAGATATAAGAAAATGGAAAATCTGTAATAAGGACAGAGATATTTCTCTTCTGCCTCTCAAACTTTCCCCCTTTCTACCCCTATCAGCCTTCTTGCATGCCATTGGAATTCTAGGCTTCATGTTTTCTCCCTTTTTCATTTTTCATATTATTTAATAAGGCAGCAAACTCCAATTTCTAATCTTTTCATTCTCTTTTGTCTACGGGTGCTACATTCCTGCCTGGTTCTCAAAATGCTTATCTCTGCTAGCCTGCTGCCCTTTTCGCTAATTTCTCTGACCTCCTCAGCTGTCTGTTGCACTATCCAAGTGGATTTGTGCAGCGAGCAGAGAGGCAGTGTCTGTTAGCTTTCTCACATCTCTCTGTTCAAGAATGCTGGGGCAGTGTGCAGTCTTTTAGAATGAGATAGTGAAGCAAATAATTCACTGGAATGTTTTCTGAAATTCCATTTATAAACTCTAGTTTCTCATCAATGGCTGTAAATGGTCATTATTGGAATTAAAATTTTTTTTTCTCTGTGTATGTAGGGAGGGTGGCTGAGTAGAGGCATTGAGGGTATGGGATTTGGGGATGACAACTCTGCCTTGAAGATTTTTAGTCTTTGAAGGCAAAACTAAAAATAAGAAATCTTGCAAAGAAGAAAAGGAAAAGAAGGTGATCATACATTGAAGATGTCTGGGGCGATCTCATTTTGTGTACTGCTCACTCAATAAGCATTTACTTAGACCTTATTGGCACGTTACCATGGCAGGCAGTCAGGTGCATACGCTACCCTGAAGAAGCAACTGTTTCAAGACAGACTATTCAATAAGATGCAATCGTTTCTGTAGTGGAAATACTTGTAAAGCACTGTAGTAGCATAAGCATTGCAAGCTTAATGAAGGCAGGACCTGTGTCAAATTTACTTTTGTGACCTCAGCACATATATCAGGTCTTTTTTGTATAGTGCTTACTTGATAGATATTTAATGACCGATTAAATGAGTGAATATTGTTCCCTATATGTCTATGTCAGTCATTTCCTTTCTGTTATCTTGATATGTGGCTTTTTCCATGTTTTACAAATCTTCCATATGTGTACTATTTTCTAGTCTTTATTTGGCAGCTAGTTTTTAAATCCACGATACTTATCAATGAATGAATGCATATATCAAAACATCACACTGTACATTGTAAATATATATAATTATTTGTCACTTAAAAAACCCATAAATTTAAACCCAAAACAGTTTTAACTGATATCGTGGCACAAATGACTTTCACATGCGGCTCTCACATTTGGTTGGGATGACCCAAGAAGTCAAAAGGAACTGATTCCGTACACCTTAAGGTCACTCTTTAAAAAGAAAGAATCAAATAAAAAAAAAACCCTCAAAATACCCGGTGGCATTTATGCCAATATAAATCCAAGCTTTCTCTTTCATGAAATGGCAGTGTATTTTGGGTCAGATAACAAAGGACAATATCCCATGTCCCCTGATTTTGAAATTATCCATATGAAATATTTCATAAATACAGAATAATAGATATGGAACAAATAGTAACAAAATGAATACTGTTTTAACTTACAAATGGTAAATATTTGCTGCATATCTCATCCCCTCTTCTGCTGGGTTTTGTGTTATCATATTGCTTCCCTGGTCTCAAGGGTAATCACCTTTCTGAAGGTAGCGACGTCAGTTGTGGATATTTATAAATGGAAAACCATATAGTAGCAAGAAGAATAAACTGCTGCTTCCTACATTTGGAGGAATGAATCTCAAAAACACACTGTTAAATGAATGTAGCAAGTGATAGGAGAGTAAAATAAATGTGTCACCATTTACATTAGCTCAAATTTCATCATCACATAAAATGTCATAATACATCCTTTGGTGGTGCTTATATATGTAGTAACATGATAATGAAAAGCAGGAACTAATCGGTTTTTTTTTTTTTTGCCTGGGGCTGGGTTTGAACTCACCATCACTGGTATATGGGGCCGGCACCCTATTCCTTTGAGCCACAGGTGCTGCCCTGGAACTAATCATTTTTAAAGATTGTTATTTTTCTTTAAAATATTTTAAAAAATCTTTTAGAATGTAGGTGTAGTCACTGGGTTATATTCATGCAAACAGAAAGAAACCTTTATTCATTATGTTGAACGAATGAAAAGGTTGGGATTTTCATGAACCAATTAAATGAAAATTTAGTAACTTTAGAAATTATTTGCTTATCATCTGGCTTTCACATTGAATTTAAGCACTATCACAGGATGTTTCACTTGCCACAGTCTTTTCTGTGGACCTATGGAATTTAAAATATCAAGCTGAAGGTCTCAATGACTGATTTTCACTTTAGCTCACTATATTTGTGGTGAATTCCTAGGTAACCAAGTAACTAGATCAGATAGTATTTAACTAGTGATAGTGTGACAGAAATAGAGGAAATAACAAATGAATATAAATTAGGCTAGAGTGGAACAACACAGGTTATCAGTTTGCTGATTACCTTATAAACTTTGGGTCAAATAAATATCAAAGTTGGATGTTTAAAATACTTAAGTGCCAGGTCTGGTGTGTCCTTCCTTATTTAATCTTTATACGGTCCCTTTACATTAGACATTATTATTCTTGCTTTAGAAAGATTTGCAAAGGAGGATGTTAATACTTAGTGGGATTATGATACATGTTAAAAGTACTAAAAATGCTATTTGACAAGGCCAGAATTTGAAAATAGGTCCCTTTAACTCCCAATTTCTTACTATTCATGTTGCTTATCAAGGAGGAATAAGATGAGCTTTTTTTTAGGTATGTCAGAAGCTCTTGATTAAAACACCAGGTAAAATAAAAAATGCCAGGTTAGAAATATTGATATGTACTATTCAAATTATCAGTTAGATAGGACGTTATTATCAATTTTCAAAAATTATATTTATTTCTCATAGCACGAAGCCCTAGGATCTAGAGATTTATGGGACAGAGAATGGGATATGAAGTCAGAAGACTTGAGTTTGAGCTCCTCTCTGGCCAGTGTTAGTTGAGATGATGATACACTAAAACTCTTGATTCTCAATCTACCTACTTGTACACTGAGAGAAGTAATACCTTCTCTTACTTTTCGTTTGTTTATTCCTTCTCTTTTAGCCTCATTTCCACTTCCATCCCCTTCCCCTTCTCTCCAATAGGCAACCATTCTAATGTGTTTGATATTCATCTTTTAATTTGTGAGTATTCTTGTAAAATATAAATTGAAATTGTGTGTATATGTATGTGCAGGGGGAGGGTGGTCATTAGGGCTCTCTACCCATATTCCAGCTTCCCTCCTTCCAGGTAGGGAATCCCTTGAGATTGGCTATAGCCACGTGACTCGTTTTGACAAAGCAACATCTGTGTAATTGACATGTATGGTTTCTGAGTGGAAGCCTTTTGGAACTAGGGTATAATTCACAGTACTTTCTTCCACCTACCACAGTGACCAAGGATTATTCTTGAAAAGGGCACTGCATGGGACCTACTTATACATATTTTAAAAAGTTATTTATTTGAAATTCAAATTTAACTGTCCTATATTCTATTTCCTTTCTCCAGCCAAAAGCTTGTAGTTGTTATTATATATTGCAGGGTTTCAAGATCAGCTAGTAGTAATAAAATCATTTCTCATGTCAAATATTTCAGGATTCAAAACTTGCCCTTAAGTAGCCCTTTTATTTCATGTGTTATTTAGAGTATATGCAGAGATGTGAAGTGGAAATTGGACACATGAGAATTTGCCAAAAGGATGTTGAAACAGTATCTTGGTCTGTTTGGGTTGCTGTAATAAAACAAAATGGGCAGCTTATAAATAATATAAATTTATTTCTCTCAGTTGTGGAGGTTGTGAAGACCCAGATCAAGGCACAGGTGAGGGCCTGTTTCCTGGTTCCCAGTTGGCACCTTGATTTTGTGTTCTCCCCTGATGGAAGGAACTAGCCATCCCTCTCGTCTTGTTTAAGGGCACTATCACTTTCTTAAGACTCTGCTCTTGTGAATTAATCACCTCCCAAAGGTTCTATCTCCTAATATCACCACATTGGGGGTTAAGATTTAAAAATACATGTTTAGGGTGGATGTAAACATTTAGGCCACAGCAAATCATGACCCGTGAATTTGATGTTTCTGGCCTTGTTGGTCTTAAAGAAGCCTAATCTCATCGTAAGGACAGGGTGTGGCTGTGAAGTCTTGAAAGCATGTGTTACCGACCAGGTCATGTCAATAAACCACTGATTAACTATATTCTTTTATGTGTCCACTTTTATAACCATCTTGAAATTTCTCTTCAGATTAAAAAAGAGAGGAGCTAAAAACTTAAATACTTTAATTATATTTTTTCAAAATTTATCCCTTCTCTCTTCTAGTGAGATTCCTAAAGGAAACACCACACAGAAAAAAAGGGAAGGACAAATACATTGTTCTCCATTACCATAAAGCATCTGCCTCAATCCTGAGTCTAGCCTCTGGGGGAGAAGGGCTGAACCACCCCAAAGCCTCATTTTTCCTGAGCTAGAGTCAGGCTGAACATACTTTCCAAATTACCTGTAAGCTAGTATCAAAGTCTTCCCTTTCCTACCATTTCAATGTAAGGAAAGATAACTCAAAGAAAAGTAGAAAAAAACAATAAACCATGACTCCTAGGCTGAAGCTGGTCTCTATTTTCCAGCCTGAGATTTCTTGGATGCAGAGCTGAGTGTTAGCGCCAGAGTTGTTGAGGGGAAAAAGTCTGGATGGAGAGAGACCTCAGACACACGCTCCTCTGATCACGCAACATGAGAAACTCTCAGTGGCCAACACCTGATGCTGTTTCCCATGGGTGGCAAACATTTAACGAACACCATACTGTATTTTTGTACAATAGCTCTTTGATTCTAGGAGGCTCTGGGATGGCAAGTATTATGCACACTAAATTTACTGTGTTTTTCAAGGTAAAAAAGAAAGCAAATTAAACATGTACATGGATTCTAAGATGGAACCCAGCTGTTTCTGTAGGGGAACAAATGGTCTTAGAAATAAGGAGGAGGGGAGAAAAACCCCCAGGAAGTTCCCACATGGTTATTGGTACTGTGCTCCTTCAGGTGGGATGGAGGACAAGAGGGGAAAGGGGTGGGGAGAGGGAAGAAGCCGTGAGCTTCGCTGGAAGAGCTCCCTCCACAGTGGTTCCCAATCCTTTCGGCACCAGGGACCAGTTTATAAAAGACAGTTTTTCCATAGATCAGGTGAAGGGGTGGTTTTAAGAGGATTCAAGCCCATTACATTTATTGTGCACTTATTTTTCCCACAATTACCACCTTGTAATGTATCTTTGAAATAATTATATAACTCACCATAATGCGGAATCAGTGGGAGCTCTGAGCTTGTTTCCCTGCAGCTAGGCAGTCCCAGCACCAGCTTCAGCAGCTCAGCTCCACCTCAGATCATCAGGCATTAGGGTCTCATGACGAGCCACCACCTGGATCCCTCGTGTGCATAGTTCCCAGTGGGGTTTGCACTCCCCTGAGAATCTAATGCCACTGCCGATATGACAGGAGGTGGCACTCAGGTGGGGATGTGAGCAGCTGTAAATACAGATGGAGCCTTGCTGGCTCACCTGCTGCTCACCTGCTGTGTGGCAAAGATTGGTACTGTTCCATGACCCAGGGGTTGGGGACCACAGCTCTACCATGAGGCTTCATATAGAGGCCTTCGTGTGTTCTCAGTGGTACCATGGGGTACAGGAGGAAGCATGCTCTTCATCCATTTGTCCACTTCTAATATTTATGCATCTCTAAGCAAGCAGTCTAGCTGCTGATGATTTAGTCTTCACATTCCAGACTGCCATTGTGCTGGTGGAAGAACAAAAAGATGCAAATACATTTTTATAAGGCATTGTACTTTTATATAGACAAAAACTATTTAAAAACACAGATTTAACAGGATAAAAAGAGGAATAAAATGTCAATATTACTAAAAACCACTGACCTAGGCCAAACAATGTCTTCTGCAGATAAACAAGCAAGCACATACTTATTTTATTTGGCTGCTATTATATGTCTATTGGTACAGCACACTGGGTCCATTCCAAGGAGCAGGGTGACCTTTATTTATTCTGTAAGTTTACATTCATCCCAGGCAATGTTCGAAAGATGAGCTTCATCTGAATCTAAATTTATTAAAATCTCAGAAATCTTAGCTATTGCAAATGTAAGGAATAAGAGCACTTTGCTGGTCTGGCCTTAGCCGGGCTTTCTAGGTCCCTGTCACACCTCTGCTGTGTGTACAACTGAGCTTCTAGCTGCCTCATGTTCTAGGTGGCCACCGAGGCTCCTTCTTCCTTCCTGTGGAAAGAGGATGCTTCCCTCCATTACCACCCTGCCTGTTGTACTCAGGCAACCCTCTCATCTCCGGTTACCTACACGTGGGGTTCTTCTTTATTCTCATCCTACTATGCTGTCCTTGAGACCTCTACCTACTTTTTAAATCAGATAGCTACTGTGGGTCTTCACCCCTGCTGGGATAAAACTTTCACTTCTAGGTCTTCTTCCAATGTTACTACTCAAAACACCGTCCAAAAATCAGCAGCAGTGGCCACACCTGGGCTTATTAGACATCTCAAGCTCAAGGCCCAGCCTATCTAGACCCACTGGATTACATCTGTATGTTTTAAAGAGATTACCCTGGTGATCCACATGGACATTAAAGAGTGAGAAGCTGTTTTAACCTCCAACATCTTACTCTGGACTCTGCAGCAGTGTCTTATCAGCTACCTCTGGCTTTTTCATGAACTAAGGAATCATGTATTATTTTTATTTTTTTATTAATTATTTTTTATTAAATCATAACTTTGTACATTGATGCATTTAGGAATCATGTATTGTATGCAATGTTTGCATGCTTTTTGTTTGTTTTTCCTTTTTTTTGAGATGGAGTCTTTTTTATATTTTATTGTCTTTTTTATTAAATCATAGCTGTGTACAATAGTGCAATCAAGGGGTACAATGTGCTGGTTTCATATATAATCTGAACTGTTTTCATCAAACTGATTAACATAGCATTCCTGGCATTTTCTCAGTTATTATATGAAGACATTTGTATTCTGCATTTAGTAAGTTTCACCTGTACCTTTCTAAGATGAATTGTAGGTGTGGCCCCACCAATTACCTTCTCTCCACCCCAACCTCCTCTCTCCCCTCCCTACCCTTGTCCCTTTCCCCGTATTCTTGTGCTATAATTGGGTTATAGACTTCATATGAAAGCTATAAATTAGATTCATAGTAGGGCTGAGTGCATTGGATACTTTTTCTTCCATTCTTGAGATACTTTGCTAAGAAGAATATATTCTAGCTCCATCCATGTAAACATGAAAGAGGTAAAGTCTCCATCTTTCTTTAAGGCTGCATAATATTCCTAGGTGTACATGTACCACAA
>CAUYON010087554.1:0-32280 GCA_963573935.1 Arctocebus calabarensis
GCTGTATCTACCTTGTCGTTCCTTAGGGGAATTGATCTACTCTGATTATTCATATTGCCAGAGTTTTTCTGTTGATTTCGCCTCATGATTATTTTTCACTGTTGCCTATGACCGTCCTCAGAGTTGGGGAGGTGTCTCTCCCAGATCAGACCCTGGCGGAATCACTCTGTTGTTACTGGATCTTTGTGGGGAATGACCCTGTGTCTCTAATGATTTCTCAAACCCCGCAGGGTGGAGAGCTTAAATCCTCCTCAGCCTGCTTAGAAGACACTTTAAATTGTTAACTTGGGCTAAGCAGGAAGTTTCACAGGAATGCGCTTGTGGCTGGGATCACTCCTTAAGTGGCTATCCACTTACCCAGTGTGCCAAAACCGGTCTCACCCTATGCCCCTGAGGGCTAAGGCTGCAAGGTGTCTCAGTCCCCGCCTTTAGGTTGCTCAGTCACTGGATTACTCTCTCCTGTCCGGTGTTTGTTCTGCGACCCTGAGGGTGGAGCTTGCCAAGGCAGTTCTCCCACAATGGCTCCACATAGCCCACAACCAAACACTGGTAGCTCTGCCTGGCTCGGTGGCCCAGTGTGGGGCCCCAGACAACACTCAAAGACCCCTTTACTCTTGCCCAAGTTCTCCCAAGGCAGTTCAACTGAGTGCCAATTACAAAAGAAACCCAAACACCTTACAGGGAAGGTCATTCCAGCCTGCAGTCCCACTGTTGCCTCACCCACACCTGCCGACAGTATTAGACCGAATGAACACACGCAACCACTTGCCCAATCTCTGCCACTTTTGCCTTCCTCAGTGTGTCCAGAATTCTCACGCCGTCTCCCTGTGTCCCCAAAGGGAAGTTTCTGGGCAGATCCCACCTGCCAGAGATGCTTGGAGTCCTCTCTCCCCAGTCTTACTGTGCCCAGTTGCAAGGAAGTTGTTACTCGTCTGCCATCTTGCTCCATCCTTGAGTTAGTTTACTTTTGTGGTGGAGGATTATGCTGTTCATTATGGAGGATAGGTCTGAGAAGATCCTGGAGAGCTGGTTTAGTTATGGCAAATTTCTTCAACATGTGGATGTCTTTAAAGTCTTTAATTTCTCCATCATAAATGAAACTCATTTTATCTGGCTACTGGATCCTGGGTCAAAAGTTATTTTGTTTTAGGAGATTAAAAGTCAATGACCATCCTCTTCTAGCTTGAAATGTTTGATCAGAGAGATCTGCAGTTATTCTAATATTCTTCCTCTTGTAGGTAATGGATTTCTTATGTCTGGCTGCTTTCAGAATTTTCTCTTTCATATTAACTTTTGTAAAGTTGATTATGATGTACCTGGGGGATGGATTGGGTTGTGCTGGAGTTCTGAATCTGTCTGCTATCTGAATTTCAGAATCTCTTGGCATGTCTGGAAAGTTTTCTTTCATAATCTGATGAAGAAGAGACTCTGTACCTTGTTTACCCACTTCATCACTTTTGGAGATTCCTATGAGGGGAATATTGGTTTTCTTCTAATTATCCCAGAGCTCTCTGAGCGAGTGATCTATTTGTACTCTCCATTTCTCTTCCTCTCTGGAAGTTTGGGAGCATTCAAAAGCTTTGTCTTCCATGTCAGAAATCTCTTCTTCTGCTTGCTCCATTCTGTTACTCAGGGATTCTACTGCATTTCTCAGATCTTTGAGGGCTGCAACTTCTTGTCTCAATGTGTTAAAATCTTTGGTCATTTTGTCTTTGAATTTGTTGAATTCTTGAGACATCTTTTGGGACATCTTTTGGATTACTGCTTGAAATTCTAACCCATCTTTTCCTCCATTCCACTGATCTTATTTGCTGTCCACATTCTGAATTCTATTTCTGACATCTCAGCCATTTGCTTATGCAAGGGATCTATGCTGTATCCACCTTGTCGTTCCTTGGGGGATTTGATCTACTGTGATTATTCATATTGCCAGAGTTTTTCTGTTGATTCCGCCTCATGATTGTTTTCACCATTGCCTCTGACTGTCCTCAGAGTTGGGGAGGTGTCTCTCCAAGATTAGACTCCAGCAGGATCACTCTGTTGTTGCTGGATCTTTATAGGGAGTGACCTTGCATAGCTCCTCTGGGACTGCCCCAGGCAGGTAGTTTTGACTGTGGGAGCAGCTCCGGAGTGTGGCACTCCTGGACCCAGCAGCAGGGTATGGGATGGTGCACATGGTTCTGGGATTGCCTGGAACTGGGTGGCCTTGGCAAAGAGAGCCTGCACCTACATCAGTCTCTGGCTGGGAGGAGGGATCCAGAGGGAGGTCACGGGTTGCCCGGCCTCTGGAGTCCCTGGCCACATGGGTGGAGCTGGTGCGGAGGCAGAGAGAATACAAGAGGACGTGGGTTGTGTGGCACTAGATTTTCCAGTGTGGGTGGACAGGGGGAGGCCCAGTGGGCGTGGGGGCACCAAGCCATGCTGTTGCAGGTGGAGTCCCCAGGCAGAACCGGCAGTGGGCGGAGGCACGGTGGGTTCTTGGTGGAGTCCCTTGCCTGAAGGGCTGGCTGGCCGAAGCCTGTCGATTGTGGATCGGAGCTGCATGGTGGTCCCAGCAGAGTCCCTCTCTGCAGTGGGCGGCAGGCCGAGGGCCGGCAGGGTGCAGAGTGGAGCTGCATGGTTGTTCCAGCAGAGTTCCTGGGCGGGCGGCAGGCTGAGGGCCGGCAGAGCACATGTGGTGGTGGGAGTTCCTGTCTGTGGCGGGTTGGGGCTCAGTGCTGCCCGGGAGTCTCTTACCTGTCAGGGCGCTTGGTCCGGCAGACAAGGAGGGTGGGTGCTGCTCAAACCTTCCTCCCTCAGTTTCAGCAAGGGTCAGGCTTCTGGTTCGTTAGGAAAGGAGGAAGGGTGTACTGGAATTTCAGAATGGCAGAATTCTTTAGTTCAATTTTTCTGCCTGAAGCTTTGTTTCTTGGAGTCACAGCTTGCCTCAGCAGAGGTGACCTACAGTTATCACTTCTCTCTCCCTCGGCCTGGCTCCCAGTCTTTGGCTCAATTGGGCAGTTTCTGGATGCTACCTTTCCTTTTGGACAGGAGCCTCTTTTGGAAGCTGCTTCCAGTCAGCCATCTTGCCCCTCCCCTGCAGTTCTGTCTGAGATATGAGGGACCACATCTGGTTGGCTTCTCGTGAAGTCTTTGTGCTATGTCCTAACATGATGAAGGCATCACAGGGTGAGAAGTGAATCTTTATTTTTAAACCCAGCCCTTAATTTCTGCCATACTCCAAAGCCTGTGTTTTCCCTTCATTAATTGAAGTTGGACTAGAGGAGATTTACGTCCCTTTCTTATTTGACCTTCTATGATTAGACTATTTCTTTCTCACTTCTCAGAAAGGTAATGTTCACAGTAACACTGATGAAAGTGAAGCATCAAT
Source organism: Arctocebus calabarensis (assembly GCA_963573935.1). Taxonomy (NCBI): domain Eukaryota; kingdom Metazoa; phylum Chordata; class Mammalia; order Primates; family Lorisidae; genus Arctocebus; species Arctocebus calabarensis. The sequence continues at coordinate 3,371 of CAUYON010087554.1, forward strand.
TTAAGGGCTAGAATTGTTTACCATTTATTTTCTTTTGTTTGGTCTGGGATATAAACAGTCTAGGATACAAACAAGAAAATCAGGAGAGAGGCTACTCACAGGAGGCAACATTGTTCTATCTGACCCCAGTCTCCTCACCTGCTTCTCCCACTGATTGCAAAATGAATCTTGAGAACAGTGATGGGTGTGGTGCCCTAAGAAATGTATGCCTGCTCAGTTTAAGAAGAGGTCACATTGTGCACTCAAAAAACTGTTAAGAGGACAGATCTCATGTTAAGTGTTCTTACTATGATTAAAAAAGAAGAAGAGGGAGAGAGAGGGGGGAGGAAGGAAGGGAAAGGAAGCGAAGAAGTTGTTGACCTTGTGGTTTTGTTTAATGCAAAACCTTTAATGCAGATGCCTGGAGAATTTGTAAGCATTTGCTGAGAGGCTGTGGGGTAGCCACCTATGCTCTTCTTGCACAGACATTTATACACTCATTTTTCGGTTAAATGCTTACTGAGCTCCTGGTAAGTCAGGAGTCTGAGATATCCTGTCTTTAATGCCTGGAAATTCTGCCTGGAGCTCTGACCCATCCATCTGACTAATCTGACAGGTGTATGCTGTGTGTTCTGGGATGTTTACTTCTTAGTGGATTTTATTTTTGGTTTTGGTTTTGATTTTTTGTTGTCCTTTTTTAATTAAATGCTGCAATACCTTATCGTAAAAACAGTCTAGGAATTTTTACAGTTTATAAAGTGCTTCTATTCTGGGCTCACTCACCTATCTAGCTGTTTCTCTACTCCCATCGCCCCCTCATCAGACTAGATGATCTCTTCTTGGGATGTTGAACACATCCAACTTTCTATTGGGTTCTTTTCTTCATTGACCTTGTTTTGGGATTAAAGACAAATTGTAACCTGATTCATACATACTAAAGCGTTTTATAAAAGCTTAGATAGAAATCTAGAGCTTGAGTGATGTGAAAATTCCTGTGAGTTTTTTTCTATCATCATATCATGATAAAAGTGACCTGCCACTGATTCAGTGGCTTTATTAAGGGAGTTCATTTCTCCCCCCTTTGCATGCTAAGTTGTTTACTCTTCCTTAAATTTAAACTAGTTAATATTAAGGACTAACAAATTATAACATCAATGTAGTAAATAATAAGGGGATCATCGGCTCTCTGGTCCTCCCGTTCATCAGACAGCTGCTTCTGCTGCGGCACCAGCCACATCCTTGAGGCACCATGGTGAAAGTGAAGGTCGGAATAAACAGCTTGGGTTGTATCGGCGTCTGGTTATCAGGGCTGCTTTTAACTCTGGCAAAGTGGATATTTTCACCATCAATGACCTCTTCATTGACCTCAACTACATGGTCTACATGTTCCAGTATGATTCCACCCATGGAAAATTCCATGGTATAGTCAAGACTGAGAATGGGAAGCTTGCCATCAATGGAAATCCCATAACCATCTTCCAGGAGCAAGATCCCTCCAAAATCAAATGGGATGAGGCAGGCGCTGAGTATGTTGTGGAGTCCACTGGCATCTTCACTACCATGGAGAAGGCTGGGGCTCACCTATAGGGAGGTGCCACAAGAGTCATCATCTCTGCCCCTTCTGCTGATGCCCCCATGTTTGTGATGGGTGTGAACCACCAGAAGTACGAAAACAGCCTCAGCATTATCAGCAATGCCTCCTGCACCACCAACTGCTTAGCCGCCTTGGCTAAAGTCAACTTCGGCACTATGGAGGGACTCATGACCGCAGTCCATGCCATCACTGCCACCCAGAAGACTGTGGATGGCCCCTCTGGGAAACTGTGGTGTGATGGTTGTGGGGCTCTCCAGAACATCATTCCTGCCTCAACTGGTGCAGCCAAGGCTGTGGGCAAGGTTATCCCTGAGCTGAATAGGAAGCTTACTGGCATGGCCTTCCGTGTCCCCACTGCCAACGTGTCAGTTGTGGATCTCATCTGCTGTCTGGAGAAGCTGCCAAATACGATGATATCAAGAAGGTGGTGAAGCAGGCATTAGAGGGTCCCCTCAAGGGCATCCTGGGTTATACCGAGCACCAGGTTGTCTCCTCTGACTTCAACAGTGACCCCCATTCTTCCACCTTTGATGCTGGGGCTGGCATTGCCCTCAATGATCCCTTTGTCAAACTCATTGCCTGGTATGATAATGAATTTGGCTACAGCAACAGGGTGGTGGATCTGATTGCCCACATGTCCTCCAAGGAGTAAGAACCCCCAGACCACCAGCCCCAGCCAGAGCACGAGATGAAGAGAGAGGCCCTCAGCTACTGGGGTGCCCCTGCCTACTCAGTCCCCCATCTCACTGAGAATCTCCCCTCAACAGTTTCCACACCAGACCCCCTAAAATTTGGGAGGGGCCTAGAGAGCCCCACTTTGTCATGTAACATCAATAAAGTTCCCTGAATTCACCCCCCCAAAAAAAAAAAAAAAGAATTCAAGACCAGCCTGAGCAAGAGCAAGACCCCCCCCTTTATAAAATAGAAAATATTTTATATTGTGGTAGGCACCTATAGTCCTAGCTACTTGGGAGGCTAGGACTAGAGGATTGCTTGAGCCCCAGAGTTTGAGGTTGCTGTGAGGTATGATGATACCATGGCACTCAACCCCAGGTGACACTGTGTCTCAAATAAATAAAGAAATAGCTGATGTGGTGGCTTACACCTGTAATCCCAGCACTTGGGAGGCCGAGGTGGGTAGATTGCCAGAGCTCACAGGTTTGAGACCAGTCTGGGCCAGAGCAAGAATTCATCTCTAAAAATAGATGGGTGTTGTGGCAGGTGCCTGTAGTCCCAACTACTTGGGAGGCTGAGGCAAGAGAATCACGTAAACCCAGGAGTTTGAAGTTGCTGTGAGCTATGATGCCAGGCACTCTACCAAGGGTGACAAAGTGAGACTCTGTCTCAATAAATAAATAAATTAATTTAATTAAATTGAAAAAAAAAAAAAAGGAGTGATCAGATAAGGCCTCCCCAGAGCCCTAAAGAGGACAACAGAGCAAATCAATCACTAAGGAAATTGAACTCCAGGCAGAGGAAATAACAAGTGCAGAAGCTCTGAGATGGGAGCACTATTGGTATGTTGTAGGAACTTGAAAGGACACCACAGTTGGTGGAGGAGGGTGATAAGAAGGTGGGAGAGGATTCATAAAGATATTAGGAGACCAGATTAAGTTTGGCCATGTAATGAACTGAGAGAGTGGCATAAACTATGTTTTGGGAGACATAGTAGAAGGTCAACAGAGTCCTTTTTCTTTTTTTTTCCTAGGCTGGCTGGATTGGTTTGAGTAAGAGGAGAGAGTCTGAAGATATAGAAAAGATAGTAAATGCAGCATCCAAAAAGGCAGTCACCATATAGGGAAATGGGAAACTGTAGCATAATGTACCTTTATTTAAAAAATACTCATTACAAAATTTTACAAAGTATTTACAAAGTATTCTCTATGTGTTGCCCACCTCTTTCTATACACAGAGGAAGTCTTCTGTCTTACTCATGGCAATTATGCTCCAAGATATCTGTTGTCATGTAATTTTTCCTGTGTATGGCAACTTTTAGGACATCTTGTACGTTTGAGTGGCACATACAGGGAGGCTACCTAAGATGGGCCCCAGATATGAATTATTTATGTTTAAGTTCCAGTTAAGCAGTTGAAACAAACCAAACAGAAATTGAATTTAAGAATAAGACTGAAGGCTCGGCGCCTGTAGCTCAAGCAGCTGAGGTGCCAGCCACATACACCTGAGCTGACGGGTTCGAATCCAGCCCAGGCTTGCCAAACAACAATGACGGCTGCAACCAAAAAATAGCCAGGTGTTGTGGCGGGTGCCTATAGTTCCAGCTACTTGGGAGGTAGAGGTAGGAGAATCGCTGGAGCGCAGGAGTTAGAGGTTGCTGTGAGCTGTGATGCCACAGCACTCTACCCAGGCGACACCTTGAGTCTCTGTCTCAAAAACAAAGAAGAAAAAAAAAATGAATAAGACTGATGAGAGTGCCCAGCAGTGTAAATGAAGATGTTGCTAAGTCAGGACTACTCTGCCCAGGGCAGGGGTGGTGGTAGTGGGGATCTAAAATTGTTTAGAAAGTTGAGTATATTTTGGCAATCTGAAGATTTATCTACATTATTATTTTAGTACCCTAAAGTCACTAAGTTTATAGCTTTTAACTCTACAAGTTCAATCTTTGTTTAGTATATGGCCAAACTCTTTCTTTCTTTTTTTTTTTTTTTAAGACAGAGTCTCACTATGTTGCCTTTGGTAGAGTGCTGTGGCATCACAGCTCACAGCAACCTCAAACTCTTGGATTTAAGTGTTTCTCTTGCCTCAGCCTCCCAAGTAGTTGGGACCATAGGCACCCGCCACAATGCCCAGCTATTTTTGGTTTTTGCTGCAGTTGTCATTGTTGTTTAGCTGGCCTATGCCATGTTCGAACCTGCAAGCCTCTGTGTATGTGGCAGGTACCGTAACCACTATGCTATGGGTGCTGATCCCCAAACTCTCTTTTTTTTTTTTTTTTAAGACAGAGTCTCACTTTGTTACCCTTGGTAGAGTGCTGTGGCTTCATAAATCACAGTAACCTCAAACTCTTTGGCTTAAGGATTCCCTTGCCTCAGCCTCCTAAGTATCTGGGACTAGAGGCACCTGCCACAATGCCCAGCTATATATTTTTTTTAAAGACAAGGTCTCTGGTGGTGCCTGTGGCCCAGTGGTTAGGGCGCCAGCCCCATGGATGCCAGGTTTGAACTGGTACTACGGCCACAAAAAAATAGCCCGGCGTTGTGGTGGGCACCTGTAGTCCCAGCTACTCGGGAGGCTGAGGCAAGAGAATCGCCTAAACCCAGGAGTTGGAGATTGCTATGAGCTGTAATGTCATGGTACTCTACCGAGGGCAATAAAGTGAGACTCTGTCTCTAAAAAAAAAACAAAAAAAACAAAAAAACGAGGTCGTGCTCTTGGTCAGGCTGGTCTGGAACTCATGAGTTCAGACAATCCACCTGCCTCGGCCTCCCAGAGTACTGGGATTACAGGCGTGAGCTACTGCACCCAGTCTTATATGGCCAAACTTGATATGGTCTGCTAATATATTCATGAACCTTCTCCCACCTGCTTGTCACCCGCCTCTAGCCATAGTGGTGTCTAAAATTTCTCAGTCAGTCCTGGTCTGTTTAGGCCTGATTAGACCACATAGGGATGTGATCATTCCTATCCTTTAAAACTTATATTCACAGAGGAGATAACTCTCATCAGAATCATAAAATGTGTGGACCAGGCCTTCATGGCCCATTTTTTAAAGGAGGAGAGGTCCAAAGAGACCCCCTCCAAGACTTGTCCAAAATCAAACAGCCAAGCAGAGTCAAAACTATGTAAAGTGGCTCTACTCCAGGACCGTGTACTTTCCAGTTCCATGCTGATTTGCTAATTAAGAGAGCAATAAAAAGCAATGAACGACAAGGCTCTAAATTGGGTAGCACAGACTGTGTGGGTACTGCTTGTTTGAGAGGAGGCAGAGATAATTGGAGATGAAAGGGCCTGAGAAGGCTTTGAGGGAAGATGGAATTTGGGGTTTTTTTGTTTTTTGTTTTTTGGTTTTTTTTGAGACACAGTCTCATTATGTTGCCCTCATTAGAGTGCAGTGGCATCACAGCTCACAGCAACCTCTAACTCTTGGGCTTAAGCAATGCTCTTGCCTCAGCCTCCCAAGCAGCTGGGGCTACAAGCACCTGCCACAATGCCTGGCTACATTTTTACTGTAGTTGTTATTGTTGTTCAGCAGGCCTGGATGGGATTCAGACCCGCCAGCCCTGGTGTACGTGGCCAGTGCCCTAACCACTGAGCTATAGGCGCCAAGGCAGGATATAGAATTTGAACTGGACTTTGAAGATGAGATAAGATGTGTGAGAAAGAGGCTCAGAGCCCAGAGGGAGTGGAGAACAGTTGGGGGAAGGCTCCAAGGTTGGAGGGTGCCTGGTGGCAGAGGGAGGACAGTGGCTAATCAGAGGAGTATTGCAAGGAAGGATTGGAAAGGTCATCCAGAAAGCCTTTTGGAAGGTTCCAAATCTTAGGCTAAGAAGTTAGATTCAGGGTGGTGCCTATGGCTCATCAAGTAGGGCGCTGGCCCCATATACTGAGGGTTGCAGGTTCAAACCCGGACTCAGCTGAACTGCAAAACAGAAAAAAAACTAGCTGGACGTTGCGGTGGGCGCCTGTAGTCCCAGGTACTCACGAGGCTGAGGCAAGAGAATCACCTAAGCCCAGGATTTGGAGGTTGCTGTGAGCTGTGTGACGCCACGGCACTCTACCGAGGACGATAAAATAAGACTCTGTCTCTACAAAAAAAAAAAAAGAAGCTTGATCCAGGCACTAGGGAATTACTGGAAGTTTTTGAATAAAGGACTAATTTCTGAGAGCTCAGTTTAGGGAGAATCAGAGGAAGTGGGAGAGGCCAGGCAGGAGCTGCTGTACTTGTTTAGGGTGAGATAGCTTCAGGGTGAGTTATATGGGGGTATTCAATTTGCAGAATAGGACAGGAGCCTAACTGGAAGGGCAGGTAAGAGGGTTCCATTCCAGGGGGCTTAGGTGGGGCTGACCTAAGGGTAGGTTAAGGGGAGAAGATCATGCATGGTAGAGAAGGCTGGGTTGCAAGCCACCCTCCACTCTTGGGTGAGTAAGAAGAACACTGAAGGAAGGCGATATTCCCCAGAAGCCAGGGCAGCAGGTTTTGAGATGCCAAGCAGGAAGAGGGCAGAGCCAGTGAGAGGCTATGGCCTAAGTGGCTGGTTTGTGGGTGCCATGGTAGGCAGGTCAAGCTGGCCAAGCCCTTGCTGTCTCCCGGAGCTCCCCCCAACACTAGCCTCCCCTTCACTCCTCCTCCCAGGACATAGAGGATTTTCTTGGACGGCTTATGAAGAGTGATCCCCAGGGCCTTCATCGGATCCATGTGGATTGGAGCAGCAGGCGGCTGCAGCTGTGGCACCATGGTGGGGAATGCAGGAGCTGGACCCAGGCGTTGAGGCTAGTACCCTGGGAGGGACAGACCGGCAGAGGCTCCTCTCTCTCACTTTCCACTTTCTTTCCTCTTTCTTTTTCCCTCCTCACAGGTTACCTCCTGGACCATTTCAGTGATGAAGAAACGACTGGACAGAGTAACAATGGCAAGGGGGCTGAGAGACTGGCCACGTACTGTGGTCTCCGCAAGTCCTTCCTGTACCCTTCCCAAGAGTCTTCCTGTGAAATCCCCTCTGCCTCAGCCTTTTCCTATGTCTCAGACAGCCTGCTTCAGGTAACCCTACCCCAGAAGCTCCTGGTGACCGAAGAGGTGAGACTCTCCGAAATGTTCTTTCAGTCCCTGTATCCCCATCTTTATATTCTCCCCTAACCTGTACTTTTCAAGATGCTTCTATACTGCTTGCCCCCTTTCATGTTTGATTTCATTCTCCCTCTCTCTTTCTCTTTTCCTTTCACCTGCTTTTCTTCCTCTAGGAAGCCAACCGTCTGGCAGAGGAGCTGGTGGCTGAGGAGGAACGCATGAAACAGAAAACAGAGAAGAAACGGCTCAAGAAGAAGGTGGCTAGGGCAGCGCCTATGGCTTAAAGGAGTAGGGCGCCGGTCCCATATGCTGGAGGTGGTGGGTTCAAACCCAGCCCCAGCCAAAACCGCGGGGGGGGGGGGGGCGGAAGAAGAAGAAGGTGGCTGGAGGGCAGAGGGAAAGGAGCCCAAAGGGATTGATTAGGGTGGAGGAAAGAAAAAGCTTTGTGAGAACAGGAGAGAGCTCGAGGTGATCTGGAGTGGATTGCTTGCCAGGAAGGCCCAAGAGGCTTGTGGACTCAGGGATCTCTCAGAGGCCATGTGGGGCAGTGACTCTGGAATCCTCCTGTACTGCCTGGTTGGAATCTTCCCCCTTTCTGTGAGGCCTTTGGCTGATGCCTCTCTTTTCTGCTTTTTCACTTGTAAAATGAAGATAATAATAATGCCTGACTTGTAGAGTGTCAGGGATTAAATGAGATAGCACATGCAAAACTCTTACCCAAGAGGACCGTATGTAGTAGGCACTTGAAATAGATCATCATCATTGTCATTGCAGCGTCAAAAAGAACGAAAGCGACAGGAACGCTTGGAACAGGACTGTGGGGAATCCAAGGTGAGCATCTATAAGCAGGTACTAAGAACACTAAGTGCCAGGAGCCAAAAGCAGCTTAAGTCAATGCCCCACTCTGTCCCTGTCCATCTTTCTACCAGGCCAAGGCTACCTCAGATGGGGATGAGAGCCCTCCTTTTAGCTCTGGGAACCCAGCTCAGGGAGTGTGTAGTGAGGAAGAGGTGAGAGCCCCCTTATTTCCCTTTTTGGTCTCTATCTACCATCTCTTCTTTCCTATTCCAGGATGCACTTCATCCACATTAGTTCCTTAACTTTCCTTTTTGCCCACAGGACTCACTGGATCTATCTAGCACTTTCGTGTCTCTGGCTTTGCGCAAGGTTGGAGATTGGCCCTCCAGTACCCGTAGAGAGAAGGAACTAAGCCAGAAGCCCCAAGGCAGGGGCCCAGGCCCCCAGGAGAAGATGGGTCAAGAGGAAGGGAGCCTTCCAAGAAAGGAGAGGCCTGGGCAGAATCCTAAGACACAGGTAAGGTTGACAGAAGAACCTGGCTAAACTTGAAGCAGTAGAAGGGGCACCAGAAAGCACTGGGAAGACACATGATCCAAGGGTTGAGGGGTGTGTCCAATAGGAGTTTTCTGGTCCTAGGGCCAAGATACCTGGGGTCTGTTTCTGTCATTGTCACCATGACGCCAGAGCCAGGCGTTTCCTCTGTAGGAAGACAGGGCTGATATCATCTTGCTGGGCTGACATGAGAATTACATGAGTTGAGTGATGCTAACTGCAGTGTTATCTGTTTGAATGAGAAGGATTTGGGGGTGCTGAGGCCTCGAAGCCTGCTTGACTCTGCACCCCGTCCTCAGGCGTCTCCAGGACTTCTAGGAGCTGCCTTACAGCAGAGCCAGGAACTGGCAAGTGAGATCCTTTCTCTCTTCCTCCTCACCCTACCTTCCCTAGAGTAGCCCTATCTGAACCTTGTCACCCTCCCTCTTTTCCAGAGTTGGGTACCAGCTTTGCTCAAAATGGTTTCTACCATGAGGCTGTGGTCCTCTTCACACAGGCCTTGAAGCTCAACCCTCAGGACCACCGGTAGGTGGGGGCTTGGCCACTGTGCTCAAAGGTCAGGACAAGGCAGGGTGTTGAGGATTCTGACATTTGGACACTTTCTGTCTTTATCAGGTTATTTGGAAATCGTTCCTTTTGCCATGAGCGGCTGGGTCAGCCAGTATGGGCCCTGGCTGATGCTCAGGTGGCCCTCACCCTAAGGCCTGGCTGGCCCCGGGGCCTATTCCGCTTGGGCAAGGCCTTGATGGGACTACAGGTAATGGGGCTGATGCTGGAAGCAGAGGCGGCTTCAGTGGGATGGGGTGGGGAGTGGATCTGCACTGACATTTTCCAAATGAGCTTCTAGTACCATTGCATCATAATGGCAGTGGTACTATAAGCAGGGCCAGTTTGGGGAAGACGGTAGTTTTAAGCTTCTTGACCTTCTGATACCTGCACTTTCCTCTCTCTAATCTCTCTGAAAACAAAGCGCTTTGAGGAGGCAGCTGCTGTGTTCCAGGAAACACTAAGAGGTGGGCCCCAGCCCGATGCAGCCCGGGAGCTCCACTCTTGCCTTCTCCAGCTTACTCTGGTAAGGGAGCCAGGCCCCTGTCATGCTGAGGGCACCTGGGACAATGGGCTGGGACTGCAGTGCTAAGCAGCACTACCTTCTTGGAGGGGTAAGGGGGCAGGAACGGGTGGGATGAGGGGCCTGGGTGGTGCTGTTTAAAAGGAATATCAGGTGTTCCCCCCGCTCTCTCAGCAGGATCAGCGAGGAGGAATCTGTGCACCACTTCCATCTGCCAGTGTTGAGCTGGGAGCCTCAGGTCTACTGCCTCTAAGTTGCCCTCCAAGCACTGCTCAAGGAGCTTCTGCCCATCTATCTCCACCTTTGCATTATTCCCCATGTCACCTGAGCCATCCCAATGGACCCCTCCCCCAGATTCAGAGTAGAAGACCCCATTTTTCCATCTCCAGGACTCTTCAAAGAGCTGGTGCATCCTGGGACTTGGGCCCAGGCATCTACCTCAGCCCAGATGAAGGAGGACCTGTCCCTCTTAGGGAAAAGCCATGTGTATATCCCAAAGGAATGGGGACACTGTGTGGTGACAGTTCACTGTGTATTTTGAGATCTTGTACTCCAAATCCATAGTTGAGGACCCCTGTGGCAGACATTCCTCTTGCCATGGAGAACTTCCTTAGGAGAGAAAGGAGCCCCACATCCACTGGGACATCCTTTTTTTGGTTCTCAAGCAGATGACTCCTTCTGCAGGCAGTAAAGAAAAAATTAAATCTACCAAGGCTCAAGAAGGAAACTTCAGAAGTCCAGGTTTTTAGACTACAGCATAGCCACCAAGAAGGCACCTGGGGAGTGTTCTGCCTCTTGGCCCTCAAGGACTCATTTATAGCTAGAGCTCTGTGCTCAGGAATGGGGTCACAGCAATGAGACCTGTATCTCCCCTTTCAACATGGAGGACGCTCACCTCTTCCTGAGCCCAGTTCGTGCTTTGTTTTCTCTAAATATAGGACCCAGTTTGCTTCCAGACCCTCCTGCCCTGTTTCCTGTCCACATGGTCACGCACACTCTGACCTTTCTTTTGTCCAGTGATCCGATGCTCACCTCCTCCCACTGCTAGAGAAATCATGAAGGGTTTGCATTTGTGAAGTCTCTTACCAGATCCTACCTGGAGGTGGCAGGGTCATACTTCTCCACATTCCCAGATGCCGGCTCTGGCTGGCACCCAGGCTACTGCTACCTTGACCACTCTCTGCCCCAGCACTGGGCATTGTAATCAGTCTTTCCCCATGTGAATTTACTCAGTTTTTCCACCAAGGGTCACTGCCCCAAAGTGACCTATTTCCTATGTAAGAATCATGATCTTTTGATTTCTTCTCTAAGATCCTGTTAACTCCCCCTGGCTTATTCCTCCTTGGACTCTCAGCCCATTTAAGTATGGATCTGCAGGGAGGCACCTGTCACTCAGTGAGTAGGGTGCCAGTCCCATATACCAAGGGTGGTGGATTCAAACCCAGCCCCAGCCAAACTACAGCAACAACAACAAAAAAAAATAGCCAGGCCTTGTGGCGGGTGCCTGTAGTCCCAGCTACTTGGGAGGCTGAGGCAAGAGAATTGCCTGAGTCCAAGAGCTGGAGGTTGCTGTGAGCTATGAGGCCATAGCACTCTACTGAGGGCAATAAAGTGAGACTCTGTCTCTTAAAAAAAATTAAACAGTATGGATCTTTAGAGGACTTTTAGCCTCCTTCCATGCCTTTCACAGATATTGTTCATACCTGGAGCAAGGAGATGTTGAAACATCTTTAATACAAAAACTTTCCTAAATGTTTTTATAGTTTATGGTTTAGGCCCCTTAAATACTGCATAGCAGGCTCAGCGCCTGTGGCTCAAGTGGCTGAGGGGCCAGCCACATACACCTGAGCTGGCAGGTTTGAATCCAGCCCGGGCCTGCCAACAACAATGACGGCTACAACAAAAAAATAGCCGGGTGTTGTGGCGGTTGCCTGTAGTCCCAACTACTTGGGAGGTGGAGGCAGGAGAATTGCTTGAGCTCAGGAGTTGGAGGTTGCTGTGAGCTGTGATGCCACAGCATTCTATCCAGGGCAATAGCTTGAGGCTCTGTCTGAAAAAAAAAAATACTGCATAGCAGGATGAAGTCTGCTATTACTAAATGAGTCACCTTAGACAGATCTCTCAAGATCTAAGCCTCAATTCCCTTATCTGTAAAAGTGAGGGTAATCTCTATCTCACAGGGCTGTTGAGAGGATTGAAAGAGACAGTATGGGCTCGGCGCCTGTGGCTCAACGGGCTAAGGCGCCATTCACATACACCTAAGCTGGCCGGTTCAAATCCAGCCCCGGTCCGCCAAACAACAATGACAGCTGCAACCAAAAACTGGTCAGGCATTGTGGCGGGTGCCTATAGTCCCAGCTACTTGGGAGGCTGAGGCAAGAGACTCGCTTGAGCCCAGGAACTGGAGGTTGCTGTGAGCTGTGATGCCACAGCACTATATCCAGGGTGACAGCTTGAGGCTCTGTCTCAAAAAAAAAAAAAAAAAAAAAAAGACAGTATGAGGAAATACCTACCAAGTGCCTGGTACATTGTGGGTGCTAAATAAACCAATTTTTATTTTACAACTGTCCTACATATTTGTGCTTCCCATAGTGGGAAGGGAGAGGTATGAGTGAATTGCTGCTTAACAAAATCCGGAGTTCCTGCAACTGTCGTTCTCCGATGTGATCTCTGGACCAACATCATCTGGCATCACCCAGGAACTTACAAATGCAAAATCTCAGGCCACAGCCCAGACCTAAGTCAGAAACTATGCGAGAGAGGCCCAGCAATTTGTGTTTCAATAAGCCCTCTAGGGGACCCTTGTGCACACTGCCCTAGAGCCTAGCAGCAGCCAGACATCCATTCAGAGGCCACTTTGGTGGGACAGATTTGAATTTTGTTATCCAAATCTAGACTACAAGAGACAGAGTGCTAGCTGGGCTAGAATGTAGGAAACCTCGCATGGGGAGGAGATTATGAGCCAGGGCCTACCCTCTTAACTAGATTTGCCCTAGGAGTTCTTTACGCATCCCTGGCTGAGGAGTAGGTAGTTGTAAGTGATGATTATATTACAGTGGCTCCATAAGAGGCCTGCTCACCTGGCCTTCCTATTTTAGGAGGGAAGGGGACCTGTGTGCTTCGGGGACTTCCCTAGTGCTTCTGGTCCTGCAAAGAATGGCCATGTGCCATTACTGTGTTGACTGTTTGTTCTAGACTGCACTAGCTCCTTGTTCTTTCAACTTCTCAAGTAAATGTTCCTTCCTTAGCACCTCTCAGCCTGCACCGGACTCGGATCTTCTCTAAGAGCCTTGTGACTATTGAAATCTTGCCCCCACTCGACCCTACTCTCACCACTCCTAATGGATGGGGTTCTGGCCCCAGGTCCCTAGGGCTGGAAAGTACTATGATCAACCATCCTGGTTTTCCTGAGACTGAGGGGTGTCCTGAGGTGTGGGATTTGGAGTGTTAAAGCTGGGCAAAGAGAAGAGAGCTGATGCCTACTGGAAAGGTACCAATAAGGGAGGGCCCCAACAGGACCCAGGGGTGGCATGTATGTTGTATGTGTGTAATGTAGGGGGAATGCAGTTGCAAAGAATATTTTTTTGTACATTATATCTGACAGATTCTTAGCTCTAGACCAGTGATCATTGTCTGTGTCTGTCCATTATGCTGTTTTTCTTCCAGTTGTCCAATCTTTGCTAGATTGTCACTGACCCAGGCAATCCCTGGTCAATGGGGTAATCACACTGATTCCTCTTCTGTGACCACTTCCCAACCCTACCCACCATGTCTGGCCCTGTATTCTCTATGCTCTCTCCTTCTGTAGTGGCCAGAGATAAACTTCCTTCCTCAGGTCTCTGACAGTTGCTGGTCCACCCTGGATGCATAGGCAGATTAACCTGCCCTAAATGTTGTTTCATCTCTTTTCTGTAAAACCACAATGACAATTCTTTGTTTACAGAACATGGCCTAAATTTCTCCCATTGGCTCTTCTGTTCTCCTTTCTCTGCAAATCTTTTGCTTTTCTCAGTTAGGCACAGTTCTCTTTACAGGGGCAGAACCTGTAGGGGCCAAAAGCATGTGCTCCTGAGTCAGACAAGCAAGCAGGTTAGTCCCACCACTTACAAACTATACGACCTGGCCAGGTTTCCTCAGGCTTCTATGAGTCAGTCTTATCCTTAAAATGGGAATAAAAGTTTGTCCTATTGGAGGATTAATCCACACAAAGCACTTGGAACCACTCAATTAGTGAAAAATCCAGGTTCCTTTCTGCTTCCAACCTTGTTCACTGTCCCTGGAATATCTTTTCTTGGGTTCTTCACCTGCAACTGAGGACCTAGCTGACCCACCTGGAACTCCCCGAGCATCCTTGAAAGGGGAGTTGTCATACTTGGGCACAGGCACAGGAAGATCTGAGAACAAACAGGAAGACTTGACAGGGAATGAAGAGAAGCCAGAAAGATGCTTAAGCTTGGTCTCCTGAAGATGGCTGGGACGGCTAAGAATGGGGAAGGCTTGGAGCTACCAAGTGTTCCCCATCACACTCCAGGACAGTGATTAATCACCAGCAGAATACATGAATGTCAGAAATATTCCTGGTAGGAGCTTGGCTGGGGTCCCTACTGAGTACAGCTGCTACTCCAAGCTTCACCTCAGGGAGCCAGGCCTTCCCTCCTCCCTTTGTTGTCACTGTCCTAGTGGGAACATTTCCAGTTCTGGAGGTCTGAAAGGTAGAGATGTGCCCTCTCTAGGCATCCATCACTTTGCCTGTGTCCTGGCATAGGGTTCTTTTTGTAGGGTGGAGAGAAGTGTCAGACTCTATTAACAGATGGAGTTACCTAAGGCTTTTCCTTACCTAAGGAAAGCAGAGAGTCAGGCACCAGGTCCTCATGCTAGGGTGGGCCTAGGCCCAGCCTAGAGGTTTAGGAGCAAGGTCTCCAAAGAGGTGGCTGGTGGAGGCCAGGTGGAGTCCAGCAATCAAAGGTGTCCAGTTAGTGGGCCAGACACCTCAAGCCAGGTGTCTTCCAAGCTGTAAGTTCGCATGCACTGGCTCTGAAAGCTGGCTGGATACTAGGTCCAAATCCTGACCTCTGGGTCCTTTGTAAAATGGGCATAATTATCACCTACCTTACAGAGTTGCTATAAGGGTTAAAGGAAACACCACTGTTTAAAACAGCACAATGCAAGGCTCAGAGTCTCTGCAATAATCCTCAAATTTTGTTATACTGGCACCGGGCAGGAGTCTGGATTGGGGCCTCATTTGGTGGAGTCTCAACTTTATTCCCAACAATTAGGAAAGGTGAGGCCAGGAGCAGTGGCTCACACCTGTAACCCTAGCAGTCTGGGAGGCTGAGGCGGGTGGATTGCCCTGAGCTCACAGATTCAAGACCAGCCTAAGCAAGAGCAAGACTCCAGTCTCTAAAAAAATAACTGGGCATTGTGGCAGGCCCCTGTAGTCCCAGCTACTTGGGAGGCTTGAGGCAAGAGAATTGCTTGAGCCCAAGAGTTTGAGGATGCTGTGAGCTGTGATGTCACAGGACTCTATGGAGGGTGAACAAAAGTGAGACTATCTCATGAAAAAAAAATTAGGAAAGGTAGACACCTAGACTGCAGGCCAGAAGAGGTCTGAATGGAGCTCTTCTCTCTGCCTTGGAATGCAGATAAGAGGCAGAGCACGGAGGTGAGGAGCCTGGGGTCCCAGAGCCCAGGGTTTGCGGCGGCTTACTCTTCAATCGTCCACCTGTATCTCTTCGTCTGACAGGTGGATCCCGGAGTCAGACCCAGAGGGACTGGGACCCAGGCCTAGGCCTGGAGCGCCGTTGGGCAGTCCCAGGCTGCACAGAACTCCAGGGGACAACGCTCGTAGCGAGGCCACATCGGCGCGCATCTCCTCCACATCGCGCTTGAATTTGGCGCGCCGGTTCTGGAACCAAGTGACGACCTGCGCGTTGGCCAGTCCGAGTTGCGTAGCCAGCCCGTCGCGTTCGGATGGCGCCAGGTACTTCTGGAAGACGAAGCGCCGCTCAAGCTCTAGCACCTGCTGCGCGGTGAACGCTGTGCGGGACTTGCGGCGTTTGCGGCCGGCAGGGCCAGGGCCCAGCGCTTCCGGGCCTGCCCGGCCTGCGGGGATAGGACGAGAGTCAGCCTCCAGCCTGCCAGAATCAGGCTGTGGCTCCTGAGGAAGAGCTGCGAGTGGGATCAAGAAGTTTGGGAGTGGGTTAGGGAGGGAGCCAGGAAGGCGAACCAAGACCCCTCACGGACGCGCGGGGTCAAAGCGAGGTAAACGGAAGGGGCGCCGAGCAGGGCGGGTTGCTGGGGTACCGGAGCCAGTAGGCTCAGGGCGTGTTGTGGAAACAGGAGCGAGAGAAGGGTGGGACAGACCAGAGGAGACTTGGAACAAGGTCAGACCATCTGGGGAGGGGCCTTTGAGGCCTTCTGGAGCCCCAGGCTTAGCGGGCTTGTAGGCTGGGGGTGGCGTTAGGGAGTAAAAGTAGGGGCAGCCAACTCCGTATGGTAAGGGTAACAGGACCTGGATTGTGCCCTTCCTTGGGTCATGGATTGTACTGCGCATTCGATTTACACTTCCTTGGTGACACCAGCGCCCTCTCCGCGAACCCAAAGTGGAGATAGTATTGCTATAGAAAGTGAGGAAAGGCAGAGTGTGGGGTCCCGCACCCAATGCTGGGCGAAATTCCCTTTGCTTCCTCGAGAAGAAAGGGGCTTAAATCAGAGCTTGGTCGCCCTGAGAGACCCGAGCTGAGCCTCGTAGAGTTTGCCGAGCAGCCCCTGCTCGGGAGCATTAGTGTACCGCTGTGGCCCAAGCCTTTTGTCTCCTCCCTAGCCTTTCATTGTCGCAATTGCCCCCCCTACAGCGAGCCAACCAAAAGGTTGCTCAATTCTCGACAGCGCGGCCCTTCCTCACGGCGCTGGCTCCCTCTGCATACCACCGCGGAGCTGGGGAACTAACCGAGAAGTGAGGGGCCACAGGTGCGCGTCCTGGCACGTGGGCTGAGGGCAGGGGTGCATTAGGATGGCCAGACCGCGGTGGGCCGAAGGTTTGAGACAGGGAACCAGGGGAATGAGATAGGGAGAAGGCCAAGTCAGAGTCTGCGACCTTAGCCATGCTGTACCTTCGAAGGGCTGCAGAGCGCGCCCGTCAAGTCCGTGGAAAGTTTTACTGGTCAGCTCCTCCAGTGCGCACAGCGGTGACGAGGGACTGGGATCAGACTCTGGAAGCTGCGGGTCAGAAGATGCTCCGGGGGCCGTGCGCGGGCCTAGGATGTCTGCGATGCTGAAGGGTGTCCGGGGTGTCCGTTGCTCGCGTCCTGAGTTCATGGCCGGCGGGGCTGTGACTGTCCTGCTGCCAGTTGCGCTCGGCGCTGTAGTCTCCGCAGCCTCCTGGGCCCCAGCGCTCCGCTCCTGATCCGGGCCCCCAGCCTCGGACCCGCCCCCGGCGCTGGGCCAGAGCCCTGTGTGCCCCTCCTCCCGCTTCCCCACCTCTCCACCGGGGGCCGCGGTGGGACTGCAGCCGGTAGAAACCAGGGAGCGGTATTTCTACAGGCGTAACTACCCACCAGACCAGGGCTGCGGGGCATCGCCGGGCGTGCACTCAAACTGGGTCCATTTCCCCAGACTCTGTGTGCCGCCGACTTCCCGCCTAGCCGCCGCTCCGGCTCATAAATTCGCGGGCGATAAAATTGCTTTCCCTGGCCTCAATGGCGGGGGATTTGCAAAGCTCCGAAGAGAAAGGCATCAGGACTAACTGTGCTAGGGTCGCAACTAGGACCTCAGTCTCCTAACCTAGCCACCTCATCCCCACCCCAAACCAGTGAAATGCTCTTACAGAGCCTGGAAGTGATTCGTGACGCGCGGGGTGGAGAGGCACTAGACTTGGGAGGTCCGGCCTGGCAAAGTGACTCCAATTGGAAATAGTGGGATTGCCAGGGGGAAGCAAGCGCAGGAGAGTGGACACGAGGCCGCCCCACCACTGCTTAGAGGCCCTGACCAAATCAAAACACGTGGAGAAGCTGCCAGAGACTTACGCCTCAGGAGAGAAGACACAGCAAACCCACAATTAGAGCAACTGCCCAGGAGGGGTCTTTGCCAGTGAGGACTGGAAAAATAAGTTGAATTTGTAGGTCTTTATCTTTTTGTTAAGTTCCTATAGTTCACACATGGTTTCCTCAGCCTTCAGAGGCTCAGAAACAGCCAAGAGAAGCAAGGAGCCCCATCATTGAGGCATCACTCTCCACAAAATAGTGAGTTGAAAGGCAGACTTCCCAGATCCAACCAGATCATTGGACAGGCACCCCTACCAACTCAGGCACAACTCTGCAGCCTGGTATAGTCATTCCTACTTTCTCTGTATTCTGTCTGTCTTCTCTTCCACACCCATTCTGATCCTGGCTGAGCACCCCACAGCTCTTCAGTGTAGGAGAAGGCAGTACAGGAGGTTCCAGCAACGCAGAGCCAGCAGGATATGGGTTTTCTTCCTACATTCCACCCACAAATAGTTGGAGGATTCACAGCCCAAAGGCAGAGAAGCTCTGTCACTCCCACCAGTGGGAAACTGACGTGCTTCTAGAGTTTATTTTATTTTATTTTTGATTTATTTATTTTTGGAGACAGAGTCTCACTTTGTCACACTTGGTAGAGCACCATGGCGTCGTAGCTCACAGCAACCTCAACCTCTCCGGATCAAACGATTCTCTTGCCTCAGCCTCCCAAGTAGCTGAGACTACAGGTGCCCAACACAACTCCAGGCTATTTTTAGAGATGGGGATCTTGCTCTGGCTCTAACCTGGGAACTCAGGCAATCCACCCACCTTGGCCTCCCAGAATGCTAGGATTACAGGCGTGAGTTACCCTGCCCAGTCCCTAGGATTTTTTTTGAACAATGCTACAAAGAAGCAGGTCAGTCCCTCCTGAACTGTCTATTATGTCACTTTCCCCATAGACCTCTGTATCTCCTACAATAAGTACTGTGGTCCTCTGAGTCTGCCTATTTATTCTCTGGGGCAAGTGAAGCCTGCATTTGGGGTGCCCCAAATAGGGCTAATGAGATCTAAGGCACCTGGGCCAAAGACTCCCCTCAACAAGGATGGAAGGGCTCCCTACAACAACCCCCTCATCCCTCAGACATCCAGACATTCAAATGGTGACCTCGCCATGCAACACACTGGAAGTCTGATGGGCCACTGCTGGTTGAAAGAGCAGAGCCAGACCACAGTGGAAAGCTGAGCTGCCTCAGAACCTCATTAATTGGTTATTAATGGTGAGGGGTTGGGGAGGCCTGGAACAACCCTCCCCCCTGCAGGCCTCAGCCCTCAGAGCCATCCTTGTGGTTTCACTTAATCTGCAATTAAAGCAGCTCCCAGGAGATAGCAAGAACTGCTCCACCACATCTCAGGCATGTCACTACGCAGACGCTGTGACCTTCACTTGTACATCATCTATGTGGCTTTTATGTCTGTCTGTACCTCTGCTCTCAATTATTTGTGTGTGTCTGTGGGACTCTCTTGTTGGGCCTTTGCATTCCTCCCCTTCCATGTCTCCACCTATGTTCTCTCCTCTGCAGCTAGGGGCAGGTACTGGAATTGGACTGTCCTCAAACATAAGTTTGGGGGAGGAGTAGAAAAAGAAGACCAGTAAAGGTTGGAGGCCCAGAACAGCAGAGGCCCCTGCTAAGGTCATCAGCAGCCAAGGACTACTCCAGACAATTGTGGGGCCACAGAAGGGGGCTTTTACCAGTGAAATCTCTGGAACCTGAGCTGGGGTGAAACCAGATCCACAGAGGCGGGTAGGAGAAGGGTGAGTGATTAATGATGTAGATTAAGAGATTAAACTTTGGTTATGGGAGGGATGCTCAGCTGTCTCATACACTTCCCCCTGCTCCAGGTTGGGAATGCTAAAGCTCCCAAATGTTCAATCACTGGGAATCTCTTCTGGCAGCACCTTCCTGCCTTGGTTTGGGTCCTTCTCAGGAGATCTACAGACTGGAGCCTTCATGCTGCCTGGAGAGTCCCATGGTTTTCCCTGTGATCCTCATGCAATCAGTCATGTCTCTCACCTTCTCAGATTCTTCTTATTATCCCTTCAGACATTTTGGGGTCAAGCAAGCTTTCTCTCCCCTTGTAGAGATCTCCACACTCCACTCCTTTGGAAAGGGACCCCAATTCCCATTTTATAATTCTTTCTCACATCTCCCTGCATCACCCCCTTTCAGGTTTCCCATTCTCATCCCCCAGCCCTACTCCCACCTTCTGTCTCTTTCCCTACACTCCACCTCTCACCCTGGGGTTCCTCTATCCTCCGCCGTCCCAGCTCAACCCCCCCCCCCCCACATTCCGGTCTAACTGAGAACAGCTTTAATCTCCAAATTGTCTGCCCTAGGAACTCCACTGAAGTCTGTGAGAGTTTGTATATGGGGGCTTGGAGGACCCTCAGAATAATCCCCTTGGGGAAGTGGACAAGGACAATCTCACAGTGCTTATCCCCCTCCACTCCTCCTCTCTATCCTTAGGAAAAAATCCTTGCACCAGTGTGGAGGGAGTGGGAGTTTAGGGAGGAAAATCAGTCCCGGGAGCATAGGGTGGGGCGTCCATCCACCTGGCACACATCTGGGAATCTCTCTTCCACAATACGTTGGGGTTGGCTGAACCGATTGAGACATTAAAATTTTAGTTTCGTTACTTTTGGCCTGGCGGGTTTGGTGCCTTCTTTTCAGCCCTGTAACTTGGCTAGCAAAGAGCTCTGTGCCCCCACCGCCAGCCCGAGGGCGTGGAGGCTGGGACGCCACAGAGGCTTCAAACTCAAACCCCCGCCCCCAGACCCTTTCCGCTGAGACTCGCTGTTCTCCCGCAGTCCTTTCCTCCAGCTCCTCCCTCCCTTCAAGCCCTGGGATAGACTGGCCTGGCTGACGGAGGGATTTATTCCTCTCTGCGCCAAAGGCCAGGCAAATTCTTGCGGTCGTTCGCTGGGTGAGCGTGAGCCGCGGAAATGGCAGCGATGAGAACAGCAGGCAGTGGCAGGGCAAGGGCGTGTTTGGTGTGGACTGATTCTTTCTCCAGGAAGCGCAGCGAGGCCAAGGGAGCTCGGGGGATAGCGGCCTGCGCCCCGGAGCGACCCTGTGGCTGCCCCACTTTTGCCTCCAGAGGGCGGTGCCACGTTCGGGTGCGTTCTGGGTCACGAAGCCCAAGAGAACTGTGGGCATGATGGCCCGCCCTGGCACAGATCAAGACCAGCGTGACCCTGGTTCATGGTGAGAGAGAGGAATGGATCCAGAGGCCGGGGCAATGCCCTGAGCCCGCAGCTGGTCAGCATCAGCCACCTTAGGAGACGCGCCGCAGCTGCCGCCACCACCGCCGCTGACAGACTAAACTAAGGCTGGTTTCAGCGGAACTGCGCGGAGGCGGGACAGCCACTCCACACTAGATCCCGGCCTGAGTCCCACCTGCTGCTTGGCCTCGGGCGTGTGTCATCAAAGGCTTCATTCAACCCGAGGGGTTGGTCTTCAGGCCTTGGGGCCTCGGACTCACCAATCTTCAGATCCGGCTTTTTAGATGCCGAGTTGCCGCCAAGCCCCAATCCGAGGGCCTTTAGAGGAGACCCAGTCAGGCTGCTCCCCAACTCCGCAGCGGCTTGGCCCCTGGAAAGTCCCCATGAGTGTTTCTACTCTCCCTTCTCCAGCCCACACCGCTGTCCCCAGTCACTCCTAGAAGATGCCAATATGGGGCACAAATTTCCTAAGAACTCCAGCGTGGGATCGGCGCCTGTAGCTCAAGAGGCTAAGGTGCCAGCCACATGCACCAGAGCTGGCAGGTTCGAATCCAGCCCAGGCCGCCAAACGACAACGACGACTACAACCAAAAAATAGCTGGGCGTTGTGGCCGACGCCTGTAGTGTCAGCTACTTGGGAGGCTGAGGCAAGGGAATCGCTTAAGCCCAGGAGTTGGAGGTTGCTGTGAGCTGTGATGCCACAGCACTCTACCCAGGATGACAGCTTGAGGCTCTGTCTCTACAAATAAAATTTAAAAAATGAATACCAGCGTGCTCAGTGAGGGAGAAAAGAAAAAAAGGAGAGAGGAGCCTTAGGATAGATGTAATTAATCCAAAATCTTCAGGAGTGTGCTAGAGGGGCAGGCTCAAACATGACAGAAGCCTGGCAAGGCATGTGGCTCATGCCTGTAACCCTAGCACTCTGGGAGGTCAAGGTGGGTGGATTGCTTGAGCTCACCGGTTCCAGACCAGCCTGAGCAAGAGCGAGGCCTCATCTCTATAAATAGCTGGGCACTGTGGTGGGCACGTGTAGTCCCAACTACTCAAGAAGCTGAGACAAGAGAATCTCTTGAGCCCAAGAGTTTGAGGTTGCTGTGAGCTATGGCACCTCAGTACTCTACTGAGGGTGACAAAGTGAGACACCCTTTCAAAAAAAAAAAAAAAAAAGTGACAGAATCCTGATTCTGGCTGAAGGAATGTTTCCTGAAGGAGGTAGTAATGGGGGAGAAGCATTCTAGGAAGGAGACCTGGAAACACTGGAAGCTTTGGTCATCTTGGAGGCCATGTCTGGAAGGAACTGATCCAAGCTGGTGACTCTGCAGTGTCCCCTCAAATGGGTCCCCATTACCTGCCCCTACAAACTCCAGTGCTCTTCCTGGGCATTTGTAGCCTCTCCATCTACACCTACCTCTTGGCCTACACTCCTCTGCAGAACAGAGGTGCAGACACTTTCTCAAGCCCAGACTATGCAGCATGAAAGAGCACCAGACCTGTGCTCCAGAAACTTTCCCCATTGAGTCTTCAGCTGTCTGTTTTAAATTTATTTATTTCTAGAAGTGGGGACTTGCAGCCCAGCCAGGTGCAGGGGCTCATGCCTGTAGTACTAGTACTCTGGGAGGTGGAGGAGACTGGATTTCTGAGGTCACAAGTTGGAGACCAGCCTGAGCAAGAGTGAGACCACCTCTACTTAAGATAGAAAGACTAGCCCAGTGTGGCTGTGGCAGGCACCTGTAGTCCCAGCTATTTTGGAGGCTCAGGCAAGAGGATCACCTGAGACCAAGAGTTTGAGGTTCCTGTGAGGTATGATGACACCATGGCACTCAACCCAGGGGACACAATGAGAATGTCTCAAAAAAAAGGAAAAGAAATGGGGACTCACTATGTGGCCCAGGTTGGAGTGCAGAGGTAATAACAACATAGCTGATTGCCTCCTCAAACTTTTGGGCACTAGCAACCTGGAAAACAGGCACTGACACCACAGTGGGCAAATTACGTGTCAAGCTTCCTTGCACAGTTCAGGATGCCTTCACTGTAAGGCAGTCCTGTCCCATCCTCTACCTTCCGACCTCCATCCAAGGAAGCTCAATGCCTTCGGTACTCCCTCACCAGCTACAGCTACACACAACCACCCCCTAGAAATCCTGTTGTCAGACTTGGGATAACTTGGAATTTAGGGTTTAAACTCAGATTCTGGAGATAGTCATATTGCCCCTTCATCTCACCACTGCTGAATTAGGACACCTTCACACAGGCCTGCACATATACTGTAGCATATAAGGAGAGTAAATGCTCCCCTTCAGAAAGCTTTCCTTTAACTGGAAAGAGTGCTGAGAGTAGGGCAGCACCTGTGGCTCAGTGAGTAGGGTGCTGGGCCCATATACCGAGGGTGGCAGGTTCAAATCCAGGCCCAGCCAAACTGCAACAAAAAAATAGCTGGGCGTTGTGGTGGGCACATGTGGTCTGAGCTACTCGGGAGGTTGAGGTAAGAGAATCGTGTAAGCCCAAGAGCTGAGGTTGCTGTGTGACACCATGGCACTCTACTGAGGGTGACAAAGTGACACTTTGTCTCTAATGACAACAACAACAACAAAACAAACAACAGTGTGAGGGTAGCCTCATTTAACACATATACAGTCTACCCTTCTCCTTTGGCAAGACATTAGGGGCCCATGGCCATAGAGGAGAGGCCCTTCCTCAAAATGAAACTCAGAGGAAACTAAAGAAGAAGTGAGATGCTTTTTTAAAAGTTTTTATTTCAAAAAATAAAGCCACAGTTAATTTTACATAAATATCTGGGGAGGGAAGGGGAGTAGGAGGGGAGCAGGGGCTTGGCCCCTACCTCCTCTTCTCTTTCACACTGTATTGTAAAAGCAAAGGAGATGGCTAAGGAAAGAACCAGGAAAAGAAGAAGTCAGTGAAGACTGTTCTTATCCAGAAAGGTCCCACAGCCCTCCCTCGCCCTGGGACTGCCTTGGCTGCTGCCTTACCTTGCCGAACCAGCGGGAAAGCCATATCTGCTTCATTGTCATGTGATCAGGGAGAACTTCATTGTCAAAAAGGAGCTGCACCTAGAAGGAAGATGGTGGCAGCTTTAGGAACTCTCCTCTTCGGCAAGTCAAGAACTACTTTAGTTTATTCTAGTCTCTGTCCCTCCCTTCTTAGCCTCTTCTCCCTCAAAAAAACCTAATGTGGGATTACTCACATGCTGAGGATTTAGCATTAATCGGTGACACAAGACCCTCCGGAGATGGCGTACCTCAGCTCTAACAGAACATCGAACATACTTGTTCTGGGGGTGAGGAAGGGAGGGAAGACAACAAGGTATATGAGGGAAGAGCCATGGAAAGGTAAGTCTCCTTAGAGAGGCCCTCCCCATCAGCCCCTCTCACCTGTAGGATGCTTTTATTCTTGTCTTTGCTAGAACTGAGGGGAAACAGACACGCATTAGGGAGCCCTATCTTTCCTCCTCTCTCCCACCCAGAGCCAAGATACAATCTCTTCAAGGGAATAGGTCCTTCCTCACTGCTCAACCTCTCCCCAAGTCCCTTCCTGGCTCTAAGTCATCAATGCTATCACCTTGTACAACCCCTGACCTGCCTCTCACCTCAGCCGCTCTAGGCAGAGGCTCAGCTGCTCATCATAGCGATAGTAGTGGGCTTTAGAGTGGTCAAAGCTGCTGAAGGGGAGGCCAAGGTTGCTCAGGGCTGGCTCTGAGAAAGACAGGGTAGTGAGGAAGAAGGTACAGATTCCACACTCCTCTTTCCCCAGAGAGCAAAACTGGGCAAGAGGAATGATTTGCTGGCTTTACTTCATCCTCCTGTTGTCAGGAACATACCTTCCCCACTGGGCTGGGTGACCCGGTCCAAGCCTCGGGACTGGTAGAATTCCCGAATTCGTTTCTCTTCACCTAGAAGGGGGTGAAGTATGGGAGCAAATTATTAGTCCTCTTTCACTCTTTGTTCCTCTAGTTGTCAACCTCTTTACATGATTCACACCAAAGCCCTTGTCAGCTGAAGCTGCCACTTAGCATCAGTCCTCAAGAAGCCCCTCAAAATCAGATTACCAACCACCACTCACTGTCTTGCAAACCAGGCACGAGTTTGTACACGATGTCCTGCATGACCCGATCCAGTTTGAGATTGAGAAGTGGCTGCGTCTCGTGGATCTTGATGTTGCACATGGGGCAGTACTTGCTGGTTTGTAAGTACTTCACTATACAACTTTTGCAAACTGCAGGAATAGAAAAACACTCTCAGGCCCTCTGGAAACTGGATTCATGGTCTGAGTGGGGTGCCTTAATGAGTGAGGTGGGCAGCACATGATGGCAGTCAGCTTGGTGAGAACTAGGACCTGGATAATCAGGCAGGCCCCATCTAGGGCACTCACAAGTATGAAGACACTCTGTGATGGTGGTGGCATCCACGAAGTAGCCAGCGCACAGGCAGCAAACGATATGCTCATTCAAGTCTTTGATCTTCACTCGAACCTCCTCCTGCAGATATATCCTCGGTTATCAATCACTCATCCCCATCCCCGAACCTGTGCGCCTTCACGGCTTGGGGATCGCCTCTTTCATTGGATTCCATGGCCAAGCCCCGCACCTTGTGCAGTCAGCAGGGGATCAACGGCTGGGGAGTGGCACTCCTCCTCCGCCCAGCAGAGGGCTCCGCGCACAGCGGGGGCACCTTTCACGTGGACTCGCCTGACCCTCCTTTCCCAGGGGAGACTACAAGACGTGGGCAGCAAAATGCGCAGGCGTTCCAGCTCGGAGTTTGGCAGCCCGACCGCAATCGCGCAGGCGCATTGGGCGCCCTCGCTCTGCGCAGGCGTACTGGGCGCCCAGCCAGCCACCGCCCGTCCTCTAGCCCGCCCCAGTTCGCCCCGCTAGCCGACCACAGCAGTAACCCTGCCGCCCTTGCACCTCGTTCCGTAGTGGGTCCATCTTGTATACTGACTGGAGCTGGTTCCGAAGCCTCATCGCGATCGCAATCTGGCCCCCCTGAGGAGACGCCATCTTAAAGGCTGATCCTGGCCTGCCACTTCCGGTGCCGCCTGCGGGGCGGGACTTGTCTCCCAGCAACGAGGGCCTAGGTCTTTTCGGATTCGTTCACCCTTTGTAAGGCCCCGCCCTTGTCTCTTACTCCCCGTGTGCTCACCTGAGCCCCAGTGGCCCCTCCCCCTCCTCAATCCGTAATTTGGGAGGGGGGGTAAAGTAGAGAAGGGTTCTATCTTTTTGACCTCCAGTAGGAATCGTCATAAGAGACCCTACACGATCTCAAGACTAACTTTTGGAGCCTGTGAAAGACTGCACCCCTCCTACCCTAACAGGCCTGGCGGTCTGCACTCGCTACCCATTTAGGGTCATCGGTCTCCTGTGATGACGACCCGGCTGAGGAAACCCCTCCTGAGTCCTCTCATAAAGGACTTTGAGACGGTTTACTGTCGCGTCCGCGTAGCGGAGCTTCATTCAGAAAGCAGGCCTTCTGTCCGCCCTGTGGCGAGTTTCCTGGGGCTTTGCGGAGTATCGGAGAGGAGGGCACAGGGTGGGGTGGAAAGAGAGACCCCCGGGGACTTGGTAGTGATCTTACCCCCCTATTTTCTCCCTGCTGCCGGGGGATGGCGTGGTGGTGGGGGGAGCAGGCCCTGGTTAATGATGATGATTTAATCATCGGCGCCTGCGGAGGCCTGGGACAGACTAATGCAGAGCAGATGCCGAAGGAGGAGGGGAGGACGACTAGGACACTACCGCAGACACGCTTAGGCAGCGAGCGCCGGTGGTAGCATAGGCCCACCCCACACTTGGGAAGGACCGAGGTGGGCTGAGAGCTTGTATACGGCTGTCCCTGAGTACTGATAGTATTTAAAAAGGAATAAGTTTACTGTGAGGCATTAGCAATAAATACAACTAGAGATTCAAAGGGAAAGATGGAGCCCTCCCCCAAAAGACTTTCTGGAGAAAGTGGGACTTTGTGTGGGCACAATTTAGATATGGGGAGGAGGTGGAAGAGTAGTAGAATAGAAAAGAAAGAATAGGGAGGAATGACCACAGAAGGATAGGAAGGAGGCCATCGTGTGGATTGATAGAGACGATTTAAAAAGCAGGGCCTTGGCCAGGCGCAATGGCTCATGCCTGTAATCCTAGCACTTGAAGGCCGAGGCGAATGGATTAACTGAGCTCATGAGTTCGAGACCAGCCTGAGCAAGAGTGAGGCCTCGTCTCTAAAAATAGCCGGGAGTTGTGGCAGGCGCCTGTAGTCCCAGCTACATGGAAGGCTGAGGCAAGAGAATCTCTTGAGTCTAAGAGTTTGAGGAGGTTGCTGTGAGCTGTGATGCAACAACACTCTACTGAGGGTGACAAAGTGAGATTCTGTCTCAAAAAAAAGCAAGGCCTTAAGAAATTGTCTGAGGGGTGGCGTCTGTGGCTCTGTGAGTAGAGCACCAGCCCCATATACCCAGGGGGGCGGCTTCAAACCCAGCCTCAATCAAACTGCAACAAAAAAATACCTGGGCGTTGTGGTGGGTGCCTGTAGTCCCAGCTACTGGGGAGGCTGAGGCAAGAGAATCGCCTAAGCCCAAGGACTGGAGGCTGCTGTGAGCTGTGGCGTCACAGCACTCTACGGAGGGCGACAAAGTGAGACTCTAAAAAAAGTGACTCTCTAAAAAAAAGAAGAATAAGAAGAAGTTGTCTGAGGGTAATTGGGAGCTAGCAGACTTTTCCGAAGAGTGGGTGTTATCTTATACAAGCACATTTTTGTTCATTTCAAAGTAAAGTAGAGTGAATAATTAGCAAGAAGTTTAATGATTTGTTAATCAACTATTCATTACAGCCACTGTGTACTTACCTCCCTGGTCCAAGTTACCATCATCTCTCCTCTGATTGCAGTAGCTTCTTTCACTGCTTTCCTTTCATCCACCTTCACCCTTCTTTAACCTGTTTTCTTTTCTTTTCTTTTTTTTAGAGACAGAGTCTCACTTTATGGCTCTTGGTAGAGTGCTCTGATGTCACACAGCTCACAGCAACCTCCAACTCCCGGGCTCAGGCAATTCTCCTGCCTCAGCCTCCCGAGTGGCTGGGACCACAGGTGCCTGCCACAACCCCCAGTTATTTTTTTGTCAGTTTGGCCGGGGCCAGGTTTGAACCCTCCACCCTCGGTATATGGGGCCAGCGCCCTACCTTCTGAGCCACAGGTGCCACCCTCTTTCGTCTGTTTTCAATCAAAAAGGGTACAGGGAACTTCTTGAGGTGATGGATATGTTTATTTTGGTTGTGGTGATAGTTCCATGAATGTATACATTTGTCAAAACTAACTGTACATTTTAAATATTATATGTCAATTATACCACAGAAGGCTATTAAAAATAAAATTGAAGGCTTGGCGCCTGTGGCTCAATGGGCTAAGGTGCCAGCCATGTACGCCTGAGCTGGTGGGTTAGAATCCAGCCCGGGCCCATCAAACAACAATGACGGCTGCAACCAAAAAATGGCCAGGTGTTGTGGTGGGTGCCTGTAGTCCCAGCTACTTGGGAGGCAGAGGCAAGAGACTCACTTGAGTCCAGGAATTGGAGGTTGCTGTGAGCTGTGATGCCATGACGCTCTCTCCAGGGTGACAGCTTGAGGCTCTGTCTCAAAAAAAAAAAAAAAAAATTGAAAAGGTAGACTGTTTCTTTTTACTGTTCAAAACCTTCTGCTAGCTTCTCTTTTCCTATTTATTTATTTATTTATATTTTTATTTTTGGAGACAGAGTCATAGCTCTGGTGTCATAGCTCATAGCAACCTCCAACTCCTGGGCTTAGGTGATTCTCTTGCCTCGGCCTCCCAAGTAGCTGGGACTATAGGTGCCCGCCACAACGCCTGGCTATTTTTTGTGGCAGTTTGGCCAGGGCCAGGTTTGAACTTGCCACCCTCAGTATATGG
>CAUYON010087556.1:0-16976 GCA_963573935.1 Arctocebus calabarensis
CAGCCTTGACTGTGCCATAGAATTTGCCATGGGTGGAATCATACTGGAACATGTAGACCATGTAGTTGAGGTCAATGAAGGGGTCATTGATGGCGACAATATCTGCTTTGCCAGAGTTAACAGCAGCCCTGACGACCAGGCACCCAATACAACCAAATCCGTTTATTCCGACCTTTGCTTTCACCATGGTGCCTCAGGGATGCGGCTGGCACTGCACTAGAAGACGCTACTGTCTGACGAACGGGAGGACCAGAGAGCCTAGAAGTTTTAGTTTTAACACTTAAGTTTAGGTCTGTGATCCATTTTGAGTTTATTATTGTATGTGTTGTGAGGGAAGCGTTTGAGTTAATTCATCAACTTCTTTCATTAATGTTTTATAGTTTTTATTACAGAGATCTTTTACTTCTTTGGTTAAGTTTTTTCCTAGGTGTATTATTTTATTGTATCTATTCTGAATGCGATTACTTTCTGGATTTCTTTTTCACATTGTTTACTATCGACATGTAGAAAGTCTACTGATTTTATGTTGATTTTCTATTATCCTGCAACTTATTTTGTGGAGTCTTTAGGTTTCTCTAAATGTAAGAGCATATTGTCTGCAAGCAAGGACTTCCCTTCCCATTTGGATGCCTTTTATTTCTTTCTCTGATTGCCCTAGCTAGAATTTCCAGTACTATGTAGTATAGTGGATAAAAGTGGACATCCTTGTCTTGTGCTAGCTCTTAGACTAGGAAAGGTTTTCAGGTTTTCCCCCATTTAGTATGACATGGGCCTGTGGGTTTGTCATGTAGCTTTTTTATGTTGAGGTGAGTTCCTTTTATACCTAGTTTTTTGAGAGTTTTAATGGGATGTTTAATTTTGTTACATGCTTTTTCACCATGAATTGAAATGGTCATGTGGTTTTTGTCCTTTGTTCTCTCTCTTTTTTTTTTTAAGAGACAGAGTCTCACTTTGTTCCCTGCAGTAGAGTGCTATGGCACCACAGCTCATAGCAACTCTTGGGCTTAAGCAATTCTCTTGCCTCAGCCTCCCAAGTAGCTTGAGACTATAGGCACCCGCCACAATGCCCAGCTATTTGTTTTTTTTAATTAATTTTTTTTTTTTAGAGACAGAGTCTCGCTTTGTCGCCCTCAGTAGTGTGCCGTCACAGCTCACAGCAACCTCCAGCTCTTGGGCTCAGGAGGAGCTCTTGCCTCAGCCTCCCAAGTAGCTGGGACTACAGGTGCCCACCACAACGCCTGGCTATTTTTTTGTTGCAGTTTGGCCGGGGCAGGGTTCAAACCTGCCGCCCTCGGTATATGGTGCTGGCGCCCTACACACTGAGCCACAGGCACTGCCCCGTCACACAGATTTGATGAGTTATATTTCATTCATTTAATTCAAAATGTGTATGTGTGTGTGTATATATATATATATATATATATTTTTTTTTTTTTTTGCAGTTTTGGCCAGGGCCGGGCTAGAACCCACGGGCCCCATATACCAAAGGTGACGGGTTCAAACTCAGCCTCGGCCGAACTGCATAAACAGAAAAATAGCCGGGCGTTGTGTCTGGTGCCTATAGTCCCAGCTACTAGGGAGGCTGAGGCAAGAGAATCGCCTAAGCCCAGAAGTTGGAGGTTGCTGTGAGCTGTGTGATGCCACAGCACTCCACCGAGGGCGATAAAGTGAGACTCTGTCTCTACCAAAAAAAAAAAAAAATTAAAATTTTATTCATTTTTTTAGAAGTATATTGGTTACGTTCCAAATATTTCAGGTTTTTCCAATAATCATTTTTGGCTTATATCACTTTTCAAATAACACATCACTTTCATAACAGAGTACTCCTTCCTGTCCTTTATAACGTTATTGTTTTTCATTTTATTCATAAGCTAAAATCACTGAATATATTGTTATTATTAATTTAAATAAAGTGCTTATTGTTAAACCAACAAAGAGAATAAGGAAAATAAAAGCTTTTATATTACTTTCATTTTTGCATTCTGTAAGGTTCTCCCTTTATTTATTTAAATCTAAGTTTCTCTTTCTTTCTTTCTTTCTAACTTTCCTTCCCTTCCCTTTCCCTTTCCCCTTTCCCCCTCCCCTCCTATCCCCTGCCCTTCCCTCCCCTCCACTCACCGCTGTCATCCTGGGTAGAGTGCCATGGCATCACAGCTCACAGCAACCTCCAACTCCTGGGTTCAAGCGAGTCTCTTGCCTCCGCCTTCCAAGTAGCTGGGACTACAGGTGCCCGCCACAACGCCCGGCCAATTTTTGGTTGCAGCCGTCATTGTTGTTTGGCTGGCCTGGGCTGGATTCAAACCCGCCAGCTCAGGAGTACGTGTCTGGCGCCTTAGCCTGTTGAGCCACAGGCACCAAGCCACTTCTTCTTTTTTTTTTTTTTTTTAAGTGATAGAGTCTTTCTGTTGCCCAGGCTGGATGGAGTGCAATGGCACAGTCATAGCTCACAGCAGCCTTAAACTCCTGGGCTTAAGCAATCCTCCTGCCTCAGCCTCCTGAGTAGTTGGGACTTTAGGTGTGCACCACCACCACCACCATGCCAGGCTAATTGTAAAAATGTTTATAAAGATGGGGTCTTTCTATGTTGCCCAAGATGGTCTTAGACTTCTGGCTTAAGCAGTCTTCCCACCTCACCCTCCCAAGTGCTAGGATTATAGGTGTGAGTCACCTTACCCACTATAAATCAGGATTTCTTTTTATCTCTTTTAATTTTTTTTTTGAGACAGAGCCTCAAGCTGGATAGAGTACCATGGCATCATAGCTCACAGCAACCTCCAATTCCAGGGCTCAAGCGAGTCTCCTGCCTCCGCCTCCCAATTAGCTGGGACTACAGGCGCTCGCCACAACCCCCGGCCATTTTTTGGTTGTAGCCATCATCGTTGTTTGGCGGGCCCGGACTGGATTCGAACCTGCCAGCTCAGATGTACATGGTTGGTGCCTTAGCCTGTTGAACCACAGGTGCCGAGCCTTTTTTAAATTTTTTTATAGAGACAGAGTCTCACTTTATCACCCTCGGTAGAGTGCCGTGGCATCACACAGCTCACAGCAACCTCCAACTCCTGGGCTTAGGAGATTCTCTTGCCTCACCCTCCCGAGTAGCTGGGAGTACAGGTGCCTGCCACAAAGCCTTGCTATATTTCTGTTATGCCGTTTGGCTGAGGCTGGATTTGAACCTGCCGCCTTCGGTATATGGGGCCGGCGCCCTACTCAATGAGCCATAGTTGCTACCCACACCTGGCTATTTTTTTGTTGCTGTTGTCATTGTTGTTTAGCAGGCCCAGGCCAAGCTTGAACCCACTAGCTCCAGTGTATTTGGCTGGCGCCCTAGCTGCTGAGCTACAGGTGCCAAGCCTCACTTTGTTTTGATTCTTCCTTAGAGTCTCCATGTTTCTGCTTACATTACCCATTTGTTCTTGCATTTAGCCACATTCTCCATTATAGCATATAAATCATGGTTATTTTAAATTCCCAGTCTGATATCCCTGTCATTTCATAGTCTGGTTTGCATTCTGGCTCTGTCTCTTCTATACTATATCAGGTGGCCCTTGTTGTCTACCTGGCCACAAGAATCCAAAATTTCAGAGTTTTTACTGGGGCCTGATCTCTTAGCTGCCTGGCTGCAGGTACTGAAATTCCAGCCCTTTCAAAGGAAAGCAAAAGGGCTGGGCTGGTCACAGTGGCTCAAACCTGTAATCCTAGCACTCCGGGAGGCTGAGGCAGGTGAGCTGAGGAGCTCAGGAGTTGCCTAAGCTCAGGAGTTCAAGACCAGTCTCAAGAGCTTAGGGCAAGACTCCATCTCTAAAAATAGCTGAGTATTGTGGTGGGCACCTGTAGTCCCATCTACTTGGGAGGATGAGGCAAGAGAATTGCTTGAACCCAAAAGTTTGAGGTTGGCCAGGCATGGTGGTTCATACCTGTAATCCTAGCACTCTGGGAGGCCGAGGCAGGTGGATTGCCTGTGCTTATAGGTTTGAGACCAGCCTGAGCAAGAGTGAGACCCCATCTCTAAAAATAGCCAGGCAGGCTTAGCACCTGTAGCACAGTGGTTATGGCACCAGGCACATACACCCAGCCTGGTCCAGCTAAACAACTGCAACAAAACAATAGCTGGGCATTGTGGTGGGTGCCTGTAGTCCTAGCTCCTTGGGTGGCTGAGGCAAGAGAATTGCTTAAGCCCAAGAGTTTGAGGTTGCTGTGATGCTACAGCATTCGACCAAGGGCAACATAGTGAGACATTATCTCAAAAAAAATTAAAATTAAAAATAAAAATAGCTGGGCACTGTGGCGGGCACCTGTAGCCCCAGTTACTTGGGAGGCTGAGGTAAGAGAATTGCTTGAGCCCAAGAGTTGGAGGTTGGCACCCTGTCAAGGGTGATATAGTGAGACTGTGTCAAAAAAAAAAGTTTGAGGTTGGTGTGATCTATGGGGCCATAGCACTGTACTAAGGACAACAAAGTGAGACTCTGTCTCAAAAAAAAAAAAAGGAGAACAGATGTTCACCATAAGTTAAATTTGTGCAGACTATCCAGACAGAATGGTCAGTACAAGATCTGAACATATAAGCTATTCTTATCAGTTTATATATTCCAAGAGCTATTCATTATTAGCAGCTGGCCAAGGGGAAACCATGAAAACAAGCCCTGTGGGGAATGTTAAAGGCTTCAGCAGCTCAGTCCTGCTGAATTAACTCTGAATTAACTCTCTCTTCAAATAGAAACTTGAACAAAGGAGAAAAATAACCAGTAAAAAAATTAAGGATTTTAAGCTTATGAAACCTGACTCTTTCATAAAATAAGATAAATCCAAACTAAAGCAACACTGAGATGAGATATTTCATTTTTCCTATTAATAAAAGGTGTGGGAAACAGGTAATTTTATACCCTTTCTAGTTATTTATATATACGTGTTTGTGCATAGTATATATGCAGTTATTTGTACTGAATGCAAATTTCTGTAATCTTTATGGAGGGTGTTTTCATATTTCTCAAAATTCAAATATTCTTTGATTTAGCATTTCACTTCTTAGGAATTTATTTATTTATTTATTTTTGAGCCAGAGTCTCACTTTGTCACCCTTGGTAGATAGCAACCTCAAACTCTTGGGCTCATGCAATTCTCTTGCCTCAGCCTCCCAAGTAGCTGAGACTAGGGGCGCTCACCGCAACAACTGGCTATTTTTAGAGACAAGGTCTTGCTCTGGCTCAGGCTGATCTCTAACTCTCAGGCTCAGGCAATCCACCTCCTCAGCCTCCCAGAGTGCTAGGATTACAGGCATGAGCCACCGCACCTGGCCTAGGAATTTATTATACACGTAAATTCTCATAAGTATGAAACAACATAAGTTTGTGTTAGCAAAAGATTGGGAAAAATTTAAATGTCATGAATAGAGGACTGGTTAAATAAAATATGGTACATGTATGTTAAACTATGAGGCATTTTTAAGCTTCATGACACTCATTGCCACAGGAAAATAATTTTTAGCTTTAATGTCATACTCTAAAGACATTTCAGTTTTTCTAGAAGTAAAAGCTATTATTCCCTCAGATGTCTTATATTTGTTGCAAATGTAGAACTTAAGCCAGGTGTATTGGCTTGCACCTATAATCCGAGCTACTTGGAAGGTTGGGGCAGGAGAATTCCTTGAGCTCAGTAGTTGGAGATCAACCTGAGCAAAGGCAAGACCCTGCCTCTACTAAAAGTAGAAAAAATTAGCTGGGCATGGTGGTGCATGCCTATAGTCCCAGATACTCAGGATCCCTTGAACCCAGGAGTTTGAGGTTGCTGTGAGCTAGGTGAATGCCACAGCACTGTAACCGGGGCAACAATGGAGTAAGACTCTTATCTCAAAAAAAAAAGGCCGGGCATGGTGGCTCACACCTGTAATCCTAGCACTCTGGGAAACTGAGGAGGGTGGATAGGTTGAGCTCACGAGTTCAAAACTAGCCTGAGGAAAAGTGAGACACTGTCTCTACTAAAATAGAAAAACTGAGGCAAGAGGATCGCTTAAACCCAAGAGTTGGAGGTAGCTGTGAGCTGTGAAGCCATAGCACTCTAACAAGGGCAACAATTTGAAATCCTATCTCAAAAAAGAAAACAGAACTGTTTAAATTACCCACATATGGTTGCTTGTACCTGTAATCCCAACCACTTGAGATATTGAGGCAGGAAGATTGCTTGAGCCCAGGAGTTCCAGGCTGCCACTGGAAGATCATGCCACTGCACTCCAGCCTGTGCGCCATAGCAGGGCCCTAAGGACTCTGTCTCAAAGGAGAAAAAAAAAAAAAAGGAAGTGTAGAACTCAGACCTCAGATGGTTTTGAAACTTCTTATGTGTACACACTATGAAAAAAGTTTAAGGATTAGAATTTATTTTGGTGTAACTCAAAGTTTTCTCAAACCAGAGAGAGAATTAGGGATATAACTGTCATAGAATTGTCTTTATTCAACCTCAGTGATTTATGTTCCTCATTTTTTTTGTTTTAAAGACAGATGCACATTATTCCATACTGTCACTTCTTCTGTGTCTGTCTGATTCACCTTCAAACAGCAATTATGTGGAAACACCAAGAGATAAAGAAGTGGGTATGTTACCAGATGACTTAAAATATAAGAAAAAAAGAGAAATTGATTTTATTACTTAATTATTAGACATGGAAATTTTATTAAAAGTTATAAAAATCTGTGAAACTAAAATATTTCTGTTGTTTTGGATGCAGTTCTAATTGTGAAATTTCATTTAAAATGCAGTCAGCTTTCCATATCTGCAGATTCCAAA
This sequence comes from Arctocebus calabarensis, assembly GCA_963573935.1. NCBI lineage: Eukaryota > Metazoa > Chordata > Mammalia > Primates > Lorisidae > Arctocebus > Arctocebus calabarensis. Next base: position 6,775 of record CAUYON010087556.1, read on the forward strand.
TCCATAGATTGAACCAACTACAATTCAAAAATATTCAAAATAAGTAAATAACAATACAGCAATTGAAAATAATATAAATTTTTAAATATACAATGTAACAACTATTTATATGGCATTTACATGATATTAAGTAACAAGTTATCTAGAAATGATTTAAAGTATATAGGAGGATGTGCATAAATGTATGTAAATGCTATTTTATCTCAGGGACTTGAGCTGCCTTTGAATTTTGTATTAGCAGGGGTTAGAGGTGTGGTAGGTCTTAAAACTAACTCCCCCTAGGTGCCAAGGGATTTCTATGTAAGTTATAACTTTGTAAGTTAAACTACTTTTGATTGGCTTGGTGCCTATAGCTCAGCAGCCAGGGTGCCAGCCACATATACTGGAGCTGGAGGGTTCAAATCCAGCCCAAGCCTGCCAAACAATAATGACAACTACAATAGCAACAAAAAAAAATAGCCGGGCGTTGTGGTGGGCTCCTGTAGTCCCAACTACTTGGGGAGGCTGAGGCAAGAGAATCGCTTAAGCCCAGTAGTTTGAGGTTGCTGTGAGCTGTGACGTCACGGCACTCTACGTAGGGCGATATAGTGAGACTCTGTCTCAAAAAAAATCCAGACAAACTTTTGATTATTTAAAGAGAAAACTCACTTTTTGAGGGCAAGATTAATCAAAATGTATTAGAATATCATTTTATTGTTTTAATACTTTTATACGCCATTTCTCGCATGGATTTTGAGTTTTATTGGCCTTTTTCAGAGTTATTTATGAGGAACTAAAGAAGTTCTTCTGTTACATTTTAGAAAAGAAAGATGATTTTGACTGGGGGAAGTACTTGATGGAAGGTGAAAAAATTGACCTTGGTCCAGATGTGGATACACCAGTAAGTGGAAGTAGTTTTGCTACTGAAATTATAAATACATGCCCAGTGATATAAATGATTTTATTGAGACTTTCTGCCCTAGATCAACTTAGGGAAAATAAGAACACTCTCCACTAAGCCAGCATAGTTATTATTAATAACGCTACTTAATAGGATTTTTTTCTGTTTTTTTTTTTTTTTTTTTTTTTTTTTTTTTGGTTGCAACTGTCATTGTTGTTTGGCCGGCCGGCCCAGGCTGAACTCGAACCTGCCAGCTCAGGTGTATGTGGCTGGCGCCTTAGCCCATTGAGCCACAGGCGCCGAGCCTGTTTTTTTTTTTTTTTTGAGACAGAGCCTCAAGCTGTCACCCTGGATAGAGTGCTGTAGCATCACAGCTCACAGCAACCTCCAACTCCTGGGTTCAAGCGAGTCTCTTGCCTCCACCTCCCAAGCAGCTGGAACTACAGGCACCTGCCACAACGCCCAGCCATTTTTTGGTTGCAGCCATCATTGTTGTTTGGTGGGCCCGGGCTGGATTCGAACCCTCCAGCTCAGGTGTACATGGCTGGCGCCTTAGCCCGTTGAGCCACAGGCGCTGAGCCATTTTGTTTTTTTTTTTAAACATAGTCTCACTTTGTCATTCTCTGTAGAGCATCTTAGGTCACAGCAACCTCAAACTCTTAGGTTCAAGTGATCCTCTTGCCTCTGCCTCCCAAGAAGCTAGGACTACAGGGACCTGCCATAGCACTTGACTATTTTTTAGAGATGCGAGTCTCACTCTGGCTCAGGCTGGTTTCGAACCTATGAGCTCAGGCAGTTTACCTGCCTCGGCCTCCAAGTGCTCGGATTACAGGCATGAGCCACCACGCCTGGCTACTTATTTTGAGCCAAATCATTAGTACTAAGAAGTTAAAAGTAGTGAATGCAAGTATTCCCTCAAGGGCCCGTGGTCAGTTATTCATAGTTTTTATATGTTGCAAATATCTTCTAGTCTATCTTCTGACTATTAACATTTTCCCATGATATCCTCCAAACAGTATCCATGATTTTATATATTTTATTATACTCAAGCCTGTAGATTTTTCACCTGGGTCAGTATTTGGATGTTGACATTTTTCTCAACAAAAATATTCCCCTGTATTTTTACTACCAAAAAACATTCATTATGATACCACCACCATTACAGAAAGAAAGAAAAAACGGTAATAATTCCATTCCTTTAATAGGCATTTTCAAGAGATCTTTTAAAATTTTTGTTTAGTTTTTGTTTTTCTATCTATATTGTATTGAAGTTTTTGCTTTCTTCTGAAATTTTCTTAATCTTTGAATCTAAATAGTTAAGTGTCATCCCCTGTAAGCATCAGCATATTTCCTTCTTAATCAGATCTGGTCTGAAGAGAGTGAAGGAGAAGATGACCAACAGCCCTTAAGCAGAGAGGACTCTGGAATCCAGGTGGACAGGACACCTTTAGAAGAACAAGATCAAAACAGAAAACTGGCTCCTTGTGTCAGCTGGAAAGGTATTGTATGTTGTTGGATGCTGGCTTGTCCATTTTTTTGTTTTGTTGTTTTTTTATTTTGAGACAGAGTCTCACTCTGTCATCCAGATTAGTGTACCATGGCATGAGCCTAACATAGCAAACACAAACTACTGGGTCAGGCAACCCTCTTGCCTCAGCCTCTGTAGTAGCTAGGAGCTGGGACTACAGATGACCTCCATCATGCCCAGCTCATTTTTAGTAGAAACAGGATCTCACCCTCACTCTGGCTACTCTGGAAATCCTGACCTTAAGCAATCCACCGACCTTGCCTCCCAGAGTGCTAGGATTACAGACGTGAGCCATTACACCTGGCCTCTAACCTTCTTTCCTTTCTTTTTTAATTCTTGAAAAAAGAATTAAACCTTCAGGCACATTTTCATTGCTAGTCCATGGAGGACCTTTTAGTTTATTATTTCTTGTCTGTCTTCTGCTGAATGATTCCCATTCCTAATTCCTTTTATCCTACCAGCACCTGTTCTCATGTATTTGCTCTCTGTGTTCTTACACAATATGTTATGTTTGTTGGTACATTCTTTATAATTATGTAACTAGTATTGTGCCGTGTGAACATCTTTCATCTTTTCCTTTGTTTTTAACTGTTGTGTAGAACTCTGCACTTACAGTTCCCTTATTTCAATTTGCTGTTTCCTTATGGCCAGGACCTGTGTTGCCTTTACCTCCTCTACCACCCCAGGTTCTCTCCTTACTTTAGACCAATGTGACAATTTGGCTGCAATATAAGTTCCTGCCCCCATGATCCCACCAGGACTTGATAAGATCTACCCTTCTGATTTCGGTCTCTTTTTTTTTTTTTTTTTTTTTGAGACAAAGTCTCATTATGTCGGCCCAGTAGAGTACCATTGCATCACAGCTCATAGCAACCTCCAACTCTTGGGCTTAAACCATTCTCTTGCCTCAGCCTCCCAAGTTGTTGTAGCTGGGTGCCTGCCATAATACCCAGCTATTTATTTGTTTTCTTTTTTTAGTTGTAGTTGTAATTGTTATTTGGCAGGCTCGGGCTGGATTCGAACCCACCAGCTCTGGCATACGTGGCTGATACCCTACCTGCTGAGCTACAGGTGTCAGCCCTGATTTTGGTCCTTGATGATGATGTTTTTATTTGCATTTGTCTGACCAGGAGGGATTTAGGGAGCTGATCGGGAGGTGGAGGCAAGAGACTCACTTTAGCCCAGGAATTGGAGGTTGCTGTGATATGTGATGCCACAGCACTCTATCCAGGGTAACAGCTTGAGGCTCTGTCTCAAAAAAAAAAAAAAAAAATACATTCAGAAAAGAAAAAATACGATTACTGCATCGAAATATTAAGCAATATTAATAATAGTAATGCAAAGAAAGTAATGTTCACATTGTCAAGTAAGAGTATGTCTATTATAGAATGCTTTAACTCTGAGGCTCAGTATGAAGTCATCAGTTAACTTCTTATTTTTTTTCCAAAATCACAAACAAATAGACAACTTTCTTGTACCCTCAATGAATCCCCAACCAAAAAAGAAAAAAAATAGAAAACTAATATTATATAAACAAAAGTAAAAGATAGTTTCAAAAAACATCATGCCAAATCTTATAGACAATAGAAAAAGAAGAAATATTTCAAGATCATTCTACTTGATCTGGATATACCTGATAGTGAAATTTGAGAAAATATATTGTTATAAAGGGAAATTACAAACATATTTCATTTATAAATGAGGATCCAATATCCTAAACAACATATTGACAAGTTGAATTAAAAATTAATGTTTAAGTAATATACTTTGGTCAAAAACTGAATCCAATTTATGTGAGAATTAGTCACTATTTTCTTTCCCTGACCCCCTCCCTCCTTCTGTCTTTCTCTGCTCTCCTCTTCCCCTGTGCCCCACTGTGTCATTAATTGTCATTTATTGTCCTCATGTCAAAGTTGAATACATAGGATTCATGCTTCTCCATTCCTGTGATGTTTTACTAAGAATAACGTGTTCCAGGCAGTGCCTGTGGCTCAGTCAGTAAGGCGCTGGCCCCATATACCAAGGGTGGCGGGCGCCTGTAGTCCCAGCTACTCGGGAGGCTGAGGCAAGAGAATCACTTAAGCCCAGGAACTGGAGGTTGCTGTGAGCTGTGTGACGCCATGGCACTCCACCAAGGGCCATAAAGTGAGACTCTGCCTCTTAAAAAAAAAAGAATAATGGGTTCCACCTCCATCCATGTTAGTCTCTTAAAAAAAAAAAAAGAATAATGTGTTCTACCTCCATCCACGTTAGTACAAACACTATAAAATCTCCTTTTTTGATGGCTCAGTAATATTCCATGGGATACATATACCATAGCTTACCAGTCCATTCCTGGTTTGAGGGACATTTAGGCTGTTTCCATTTTAGCAATTGTAAAATGGGCTGAAATAAACAGCCTAGTACAAGTATCTTTATAATCAAAGTTTTTTTTTATTTTTGGATAGATGCCCAGTAATGGGATTGCAGGATCAAATGGGAGGTCTAGCTTGAGTTCTTTGAGAGTTCTCCATACTTCCTTCCAAAAAGGTTGTATTAGTTTGCCGTCCCACCAGCCATGTAAAACTGTTCCCTTTCCACATCCATGCCAGCATCTGCAGTTTTGAGATTTTGTCATTTTGGGCCATTCTAACTGGAGATTGGTGGTATCTCAGGGTGGTTTTGATTTGCATTTCTCTAATAATTAGGGATGCTGAGCATTTTTTTTGATACGTTTGTTAGCCATTCGTCTGTCTTCTTTAGAGAAGGTTCCATTCATGTCTTTTGCCCATCGATATATAGGATTGTTGGCTTTTTTTCTTGTGGATTAATTTGAGTTCTTTATAGATCCTAGTAGTTATCAAGCTTTTGTCTGATTTAAAATATGCAAATATCTTTTCCCATTGCGTAAGTTGTCTATTTGCTTTGGTTGTTATCTCTCGGCCTTTTGGCTAAGATCAAGTGTTTCTTGGCTTTTATTGACCTTGTGGATAAAGTCTTAAAAGGTCTTGACTTCTTTGCACACACAGAAGTCAAGTCTTCTGTCTTCTGTTTGATTATTTTTTTCTTAAACTCCAAAACAGATCCTTGTATTTATTATTAATTTCATACCTTCATATTGCTTTCAGCATAGCATTTCAAATGATGGAAATGATACTGAATTATAATTTTACTTTTTTTTGTTTTTTTAGAGACACAGTCTTTGTTGCCCCAGCTAGAGTTTAGTGGTGACATCGTAACTCACTGCAACCTCAGACTCGTGGGCTCAGTGGATCCTCCTGCCTTAGCCTCCTAATACCTGGCACCGCAGGCATGCACCACCATGCCTAGCTAATTTTTCTCACTGTTGCTCAGGGTAGTCTTGAATTCCTGACCTCAAGCAATCCTACCTCAACCTCCCAAAGTGCTAGGATTATTACAGGCATGAGTCACTGTACCTGGCCTATTTTTGATATTTATTAATTCTATCACCTTTGTGTCAGTTGCACATTCCATATTTATTGTCCCTTCAAATTATTGTTTAAGATACTGAATTCCAAAGGGCTATGGGGACATAATCCTCCTTTAGGTAAACTCTAAATTTATATCTACCCGTTATTAGTACTTTTCATTGTTGTGAGTTCTCTAAACAATTCTGTTAAGTACTCCACATTTTATCCAAAAGTTCATTATGATATTTTTTTTCAAATTCTTTACTAATTAGGAGATAGGCTGTGTGTTTGGCATCCCTTCAAATGAAACACCCTGTAGTACTTCTTTCGTCTTTGAATATTAGGCATTTCTTGAAAAATCCTGGCATGCCGCATTTAAAATCGTGTTCTTCTACAAATGGAAACATAGAAAATCCATTAAGAATGGTGGGCTGTGACCATTCAGACATCAAAACAGAAAAGGAGCAAGAAGACATCATCACTGGAGGTACTTGATGATCTAGGCCATGGTATTATTTGGACTGAAAAGAAAATGGTCTGTGCCATAAGAGTAGAGCTTCTTTATGGAGCAAGTATTCTGAATCAGGTGAAATTTAGGGATCTGGTATAAATAGTATTTGTTAGCCCTTTTTTCTCTTCTTTCTCATTGTGTCTTTTTTTTTTTATTTTTTGAGACAGAGTCTCACTCTGTTGCCCTTGGTAGAGTGCTGTGGTGTCATAGCTCACAGCAACCTCAAACTCTTGGGCTTATGTGATGCTCTGGCCTCAGCCTCCCAAGTAGCTGGGACTATAGACACCCGCCACAATGCCCAGCTATTTGTTGTTGTTGTTCTTGTTGCAGTTGTCATTGTTGTGTTAGCTGGCCCAGGCTGGGTTCAAACCCACCAACCAACTGGTGCACATAACCACTGTGCTATGGGTGCTGAGCCCATTGTGTCTTTTTTTTGAAATGTATGTTGTGGAATATTAACATTGGGTGCATCTCAGTGTTTATCAGTGTTTTGTTGCTGTGTATAGCAACTAAACTCCTTAATTTCTTTGCTCTGGACAAACTAATACCTACTTCATAACATTATTTTAAAGATTGAAAAAATAACTTGAGTATGAAATTGCCTAGCACATTTCCTTCTATTTAGTACGTAGTAGATAAAAGTTTATTTAATATTTGTTAAATTTCTTGTACTAACCACGATGGAGGTTGTCATGAAGTTACTGGAGTTAAATCATCTCATCATCGTTTCTTTGGTTTCTATCTTCCTTCATCCTACCAAGATCTGTTGCATTACTGCTGTAAGCAGGAGAAATTTATATATGATTACTGGATTAAATAGTATTAATATAATAATGCCTTTCTCTTTTCCTCTGCCCTTTTCTAAAAATATCTTAGATCAAAAGCAGCATCTTTTAGGAAGCATTCCCTATTTAGTTTTTTCATTTTCTGGCCAACATTCAAATTACTCAAATCATTTTATTTACATACATATATTTATGTTGAACACATGTGGCTATTGGGGGTCATTCTTGAATACAGTCGTCAATGTACAAATTAGAACTAGACTATAGAGAGGATTGTGTTTTGTGGATATTGTGTACTTGGTGGATATCATTGTTCTGATATCTGTAGGTATCCTAAGGGATCCTAAGACAAGGCTACCTGTTTAAAAAGTAAAGAAGACTTAGGAAGTAGAATAAAGGGTGTTAGAGAATATGAAGAAAGGATATATGGATAAAACTCATATGGTCATGAGTTTTTTCGGAATTTACTTCCCTTAGTTGTGCACCTAATTACATAAATTATTTTATGGCAGGTTTCATTTTCATTTTTAACTTGGGGATTTCTCAGGATGGATTAGTAGACTCTCTGCCTAGCCTTTAAAAATCGCATGGTTCAATACATTGTAATTAGTGTCTGATAATTAAATCGCTGTCTCTTTTTCTTGCAGATTGAGGTGTTGCCATGCAGCAAGAAGCAGAGAGATGCAGAGTTCGAGCCAAAAGGCCTGACATGGCACTATATGTACCTAAAGCTCGAAGGGGTGCAGTTCTCCTCAAGGCAGATGATGAGGCAAAAAGCCCTGGTTTGCCTAACTCTGTGATGAAAGAAGAACAAAAAGAAGGCTGTCTCTCTCAAAAGGAAATCTTTAGAGGCAAACCTGAGGCTCAAAGACTAAGTATTAGTCCTGATAAAAAGGAGCATAATTATAGGGAGGGAAAGAAATCTTCAGCAAAATTAAGAAAAGACATATGCCTTCAAAAAGGAAATAAAGATAGAGTTTGTATTCAGAGGGAAACTACAGAATCCAAAGAAATACTATCCCGAAGACATCAGCAAAGAGCCTCAAATACTGGTATTATACCTAATTTACCTGTACAGAGATGTTTTAAACCAAAGAAGGTGGAGTGTTTGGGTGTTGAAACCCCAGATGTGACAGGGCATGGGAGGATGCTTCTGTCACAGTTTTGTTCAGAAATTAGTGAGGTTCAGGTTCTAAGCAAACCATTTCAAAATACTGACTTCTGCGATTTCAGTAGGCACAAACTAAGTGGGGAAACATTTGAAAATAGAGGTTTGGCAAGCAGTATTGAAGCTAATGCGAAGGTTGTGGAGAAACTATCCCAGTCTCCTAGAGTTTTTAGTTCTGTATTGAAACCTGTGAATATGATTGCAACGGTAAAATTAAGCTCTGATTCTGGATTTGTACAACAAGGCATACAGACATCAGATGGACTGTTGAAATGTGGCAGAGAAGATACCGCCGCTCTTTGTGTTCCTCGAAGTCCAGATAGAGTCATTGATCAAACTTGTATAGACTTTGAATCTGAGAATGTAGATGATATAGCTAGTACTACAGGTTTCATCTTGTGTCAGAAAAGTAAAGATTCCATTCCTGAGACTGTGGGTCACATCTCTCGTAAAATGTCTATAGTCAGCAAATTAAAGACCACAAATGGCATTGTTGATCCAATAATGTTTAAAAAGTATGAGAAAAATGATAGCATTGCTGATGAGTTATATGTAAAGTGTGAACCTTCTAAAACAGATACAGATAATGGACTTAAGAGTGTAGGTGACATAACCAGTAAAACGGGTATAATGGACATTACAGATGCCTTATGCGATCATATAACTGTTGGCAGCCCTTATGTGGTTGCAGTTAGAATAGCTGATGAGACCTGTAATGATATAAGTAGTTTCTCAAAACATATAGCATTGAGTACAGATGCAGGTCCACTTTATGTAGCTGTAAGTGGGAATGACACTGAAAATTCCAGCAATTTGACTGCTTGCTTAGATATTTATGCTCAGAGTATTTCATCTAGTTGTACAGAGTCAACAGGAAAGTTGACAAGAGAGCCTGTCAGATTGTGCTTCCTTCTTATCTATACAGAAGATTGCTGATGGTAATTGTAACACTTTTTTGGACTCTGAACTCAGCAAGTTAAATGGGACAAAATTACTTTCAGACAGTGCCTTGGGCAATGATCTAGATAGTACTGATGATATAACAGAGACATTGCGTGAACTAAGAACTTCTGAAGAGTTCAAAACAAAAGAGCAAGATGACTCAGAGAATATAGAATTTGGTGTATCCTTTCCTGCTACAGAATCATTATATGTGGAAACATCCATGGAACTGTAAGCAACTGAAACTTTTCACATGGAGGAAAATAATGCTCCTGAGGAGAGCTGGGAGTCTTTGTTTAATGATGATAGTGATTGCCTGGATCCGCGTCTTCTACAAGAGTTACCAGGGAATATAAAGAACAGAGAAAACACCCAGGAACCTAGATTTGATTATTACAACCATGACGTCCCTGATATTGACCTCAGTGACTGTGAATTCCCACATGTCATTGAAATTTATGACTTCCCCCAAGAATTTCGTACTACAGACCTTCTGCGGTTTTCTGCAGTTATCAGAAGAAAGGATTTGATATTAAATGGGTGGATGATACACATACACTAGAAGTATTTTCCAGTCCAATTACAGCTCGTGATGCACTAGGTATTAAACATGCTATGGTGAAGATCCGGCCCTTGTCACAGGCCACAGGCGCAGCCAAGGCCAAAGCTAGAGCTTATGCTGAATTCCTCCAGCCAGCAAAGGAGCATCCTGAGACTTCAGCAGCCCTAGCCAGAAGGTTAGTCATCAGTGCCCTTGGGGTTCGAAGTAAGCAGAGCAAAACAGAACGAGGAACAGAGCTCAAGAAACTGCAAGAAGCCCAAGAGAGAAAACAGTTGGAAGCCAAGCAACGGGAAGACATCTGGGAAGGCAGAGACCAATCTGCAGTTTGAACATAATGAAAGGGATAATTCCATGAATCAGAAAATGTTCCCATAGTCTTCACAGAGGATTCCCTTCCACAGCTGTGTACATGCAGA